>WEKW01014601.1:967-15619 GCA_013389905.1 Sula dactylatra
AAGGGTGGGTGTCAAGAGGATGAGGCCGGACTCTTTTCAGTGGTGCCCAACGACAGGACAAGGGGCAATGGACACAGACAGAAACACAGGAACTTCCACCTGAATATGAGGAAAAACTTCTTTACTCTGAGGGTGACAGAGCAGTAGAACAGGCTGCCCAGAGAGGTTGTGGAGTCTCCTTCTGTGGAAATATTCAAAGCCTGCCTGGACACAGTCCCGTGCACCCTGCTCTAGGTGTACCTGCTCAAGCAGGCGGGGTTGCACGAGATGATCTCCAGAGGTACCTTCCAACCCCTACCATTCTGTGATTCTGTGATTTTTTTTGTTTGTTTGTTTGTTTTTATAGGCCTCCTTGCAATATTCATGTAATAGTTCACTTTGAGATTTGAATCCAGGCACTTGGCTTATTTGAAGTTCAGTCTTCACTTGATTAGCCAAGCTACTGCCTCCTGCCATCATCCAGTTTATTTTCACTATTCTAAATGGTTGTTGAGGGCATGAGGTGGACTTGTAGCCAAGATAGCTGAATCTCCTCTCAGGCCAGTGTTACTTCACTGACAGCTGTGATTTTACACTGAATTTTCAGTTTAGTAAAGGGAAGGAGAATCAGATCCAGAGATTCAAGGCCTGTGAAAGGGTGGAGGTTGCCTTGAGATTCTGTATTAGACGGAGAAAAGCCAACAGCAAAATGATCTGCAGAGGCTAGAACAGTAGGGGTTGTGGGCAAGAAAGTAAGACACAGTCCAAATAAATGTGGAGAACACCCAAGAGTACAAGAATAAAGAGCACAGATAGAACCTCACCATGCTGCCACACCCTCTACATTAATTTAATTCTATCTATTTGGTTAACACTGTCCTACCATTCAGTTTTCATGTTCAGATCTCTGTATTTGCCAAAGGGAGTGTGGAACCAGGCGGGGAGCTGCTCCATGACAGCTCTGGTGTTTCACATGGTAGCTCACAGTCATTTTTGAAAAAACAGGACCACCACACTGGAGAATGTGAAAGGCAAGATGCTAACTGCAATATGAGTTACTTAGAAGAATGAACACTACCTGAGACTATGAGCTTTTTACCTCAGGGTCAATGTGACCTGAAGACCCAACCTAAGCCAGCTCTTACTGGCTGAGAACACCCCATACCAACAATAAAACAACAGAAGATTTCTCTTTCAGAAAAAAACCCAACAGTCATATAACCACAGCCAGAACAGCAACAGACAAGAATCCAGTATAAACCCCCACACACACCTGCACAGGACATTGGTTTAGAACAGTGAAGATTAACACACCACTGACCATACATCCACACCACCTGCATGAGACAAGCACATCCTGATTACATGAGCAATAGTAACTGATTAACCCACCCCTTAACATGAGTAATTTGATTGGTCTACACAGCTGCATTGTAACATATATAAACCCTGCTTTCCTCTGTATCAGGGTCCTCCATGCATCAGGCTGGGGCACTGCTATGTGCATAGCTAAAATAAAAGAATAAATTCCCTTGGTAATTCTATGCTAAGCATCCTTGCCTCCCTCCTCGGCTGGTGAAAAACTGACTTTTACAGTTAGAACCCCAGATGGAATACTGCGAACTCGCGTGATTCACCATGTTGCTATGCTCCCCTGTGATTCAACGTTCCACTGCTGGCAAGGTGAGTTAACCTGGGAACTTGAATACAGGGGGTAGCGAGTGGAAGAATCCTTTTGGGGCATTAAAAGAGGTGCTTTAATGATGGAAGACTTAGTATAGTGAAGGGGTTGGCTTTAGAAGAAGTTCTAAAGGATTGGACGAAAACAGATGGGACTCATGGCCTCTCAAGAAAAAAGGGCGTTACAGTTATGCCAATTAAACCTGCTTGAGGTGACCTCTGTTGGGACTGCAGACCAACAGTGGCACAAGATGGGCAGTCTGGATGAAGGTAGACAGCAATTATTGCATCTGCAATTAGAGGACCAGTCCCCAGGACAGATGGATTATTGGTATATATGGAATAATTACACCTGGCATAATTAAGGTCGGGTGAACAGGGAATTTTTGCTATCTAAACCCCCTCTATTTTCCCCCAACTCTGAGTACCCCAGCTCTCCTAGTGCACTGGAGACTCATCCCCTAAAACAAGTTGTAGTGGGACCCGGGCAGGTTCCCGGACATCTGACTTTATGTACTGTTCACATTTCTTTCAACCCTAATGATTTAATGATTACAACTTGGGCAGACATCCAACAATTATTTGAATCAGTGTTTACCCTGGATGAACCTATACGAATCTGGGAACATAATCAAAGATAGGCTAAAGAAGCTGGTGGGAGAACACTGTGGCCAATGGCTGACCCAGGGTGGGATCATAATACAGAAGCAGGAAGGAACACCTTAAGACAATGTAGAGATGGACTTTTAGAATCCCTGGCATGAGCAGGACAAAAACCAACAAATTGGAGTAAAGTGAGGGAATGTCAGCAAGGGTTGACAGAGCACCCATCCGATTTCTCTGCTTGATTAGCTACACAAATTAGAATGTACGGAGGGGTCAACCCTGAAAACTGATCATTACTTGTTTCCCTTTTTGTCGGCCAATCCACTTCTGACACTGCAAATATTTCTCCAAACATGCTTCAGCATGGCAAGGGAAAGGAATAGATGAAATTGTTAGTATAGCGACTTTCATCTTTAATGGCAGGGATGACAAACAAGAAAAATTGAGCTAAAAAACAACAGGAGGAAAAGTTTCCTTACTGGCCACAGCCCTTAGGGATCCAGGACCCTTTTACCCTAGAAGGAGGGGCCAAGTACAGGGACGCAGTAAACCGCGAGTACTTTTTCCCCTGAAGTTCCCTGAGATGATTGCTACAACTATTGTGGGTGATTAGGACACTGGAAAAAAGATTGCCCCTATAAACTCCATTTTTCTCTGACACCACAAGCTATGCCTGGTTTAATCGTGACTTCCAAATTCAATTCCCCTGCCCCCGCACAAGAACATAATTATTTCCAAGACTGACTGTCGTGGTTTAACCCCAGTCAGCAACTAAGCCCCACACAGCTGCTCGCTCACTCCCCCCTGGTGAGATGGGGAAGAGAATCAGAAGAGTAAAAGTGAGAAAACTCCTGGGTTGAGATAAAGACAGTTTAATAGGCAAAGCAAAAGCCACGCACGCAAGTAAAGCAAAACCAGGAATTCATTCACTGCTTCCCATGGGCAGGCAGGTGTTCAGCCACCTCCAGGAAAGCAGGGCTCCATCACGCATAATGGTTACTTGGGAAGACAAATGCCATCACTCCAAACATCCCCCCTTCCTTCTTCTTCCCCCAGCTTTATATACTGAGCATGACATCATATGGTATGGAATATCCCTTTGGTCAGTTGGGGTCAGCTGTTCTGGCTGTGTCCCCTCCCAGCTTCCTGTGCACCCAGCAGAGCATAGGAAGCTGAAAAAGTCCTTGACTAGTACAAGCGCTACTTAGCAACAACTAAAACGTCTCCACATTATCAACACTATTTTCAGCATAAATCCAAAACATAGCCCCACGCTAGCTACTATGAAGAAAAAATTAACTCTATCCCAGCTGAAACTAGGACACTGACAATTACTGGGAACTTATTATGCAACAACCATGAGTAATGCCCACATGATTTTAAATACTGTAGACCCACAACAAGAGCTCCAACTGACCCTTAGGGTGGGGGGGGTAAGATTACTTGTGCCTAGTAGATACAGATGCTACACATTTGGCTCTAATGAAACAACCACATTAACACAGTGGGACAAAAATATATCATGGGAATTGAAGGAAGCCCCCAACACATACCCTTGTTAAAAGAGACACCCCTCCAGATAGGGCCCTTATCAATTACACATTCTTTTATACTACTTGAAAACAGCCCGACTAATTAATTAGGGAGAGATTTTCTCTGTAAATTGCAGGCAAATTTAAACTGTTCCCCCCAAGGCATGCAGCTCTGGATACTTGTCAAAAATTTATCTAAGCTAGTTATCACATTACAGGAAATCCCTAGAGGCTTCACCCCACCAAAAGAACTGCAAAACCCCCCGCCCCATATTTGGGGGTAGGATCCCACTGAAGTAGGGCTCCTAAAATCTGCAAATATTACTTGGACCCGATTACCTCAGCATTTTGCAGGACCACCAGCTATTTTTTATTTCTTAGGTATTGGTCAAAGATTTACAGGATGTAAAACTTCCATGGCCATCTGTATTGATACAATACGTCAATGATTTACTAATAGCTAGTCCTGACTCCCACATATGCAAAATCGATGCTCTAGCATTATTGACTGCATTGGCTAATAAAGGTCACAAAGTTTCTCCTTATAAACTTCAATTTTGTAAATCAAAAGTGGAGTATTTGGGATACATCTTAGAAGAAGGAACTCGACTTTTATCCCCAGATTGTATCCAAGCAATCAAAAATATACCCCAGGCACAAACTAAAAAATAGATGCGAGCCTTTTTAAGAGCTGTAGGATTTTGTAGACCATGGATTGCTGCTTTTGGAGAATTAGCAAAGCCACTCTTCAACAGTATACATCAGGATCAAGCAGAACCTTTGCAGTGGACTGTGGACCAGATGACTGCCTTTGAAAAACTTAAACAAGCCTTGTTGACAGCCCCCACACTCGGCCTTCCAAATTATGATATACCTTTTACCTTATACATACATGAAAGAGAAGGAACCACCTCCGAGGTACTGATATAAGAACTGGGGGGGGGGGTGGGTGCAGAGCAACCAAGGCCTGTAGCATAGTACTCTATGCAATTAGATTCAGTCATGCAATGATCTATCCCTTGCATGCACGCTGTAGCTGCTACTTTAATAGACAAAGTGAAAAATATAGTCCTAGGACACCCCCTAGAAGTTCAAGTACCCCATGAAGTTGAAACAATCTTGTCAAATCATGTAACTCAAGCCTTGTCCTCTCAAAGCCTTCATAAATACAAAGCAACACTCAACAGCTGACAACTGTGGGATAATAATGGAAGACTGGCGAGGAGGATTATAAACACGCTCAAGTGACCTGCAGCTGGGGTGTAGAAAAATACATATATCATACTAATTGTTGTTTATCCTTGTGTCCTTGGCAAGTAGAACATCTGTGTTTAGATAACATAGGCCTATGATAGACTTGGAGGCACCCTATCGAACATGCTTGAAATACCTACCCTGATACAAAGATCGAAGCACAGTGGTAAACTACACCTGCATGAATCCTTGNTGAAGTTGAAACAATCTTGTCAAATCATGTAACTCAAGCCTTGTCCTCTCAAAGCCTTCATAAATACAAAGCAACACTCAACAGCTGACAACTGTGGGATAATAATGGAAGACTGGCGAGGAGGATTATAAACACGCTCAAGTGACCTGCAGCTGAGGTGTAGAAAAATACATATATCATACTAATTGTTGTTTATCCTTGTGTCCTTGGCAAGTAGAACATCTGTGTTTAGATAACATAGGCCTATGATAGACTTGGAGGCACCCTATCGAACATGCTTGAAATACCTACCCTGATACAAAGATCGAAGCACAGTGGTAAACTACACCTGCATGAATCCTTGATAAACAGGCAAAAACAGCAGGTTCGGTGATCCTCTAGCATGGACTGAGCTCAGCAGTGCCTGTGTCCCTGATTGATTGCCTCTGTCCGGGTGCTGCTTCAGGGATCCCCCGGTTGGCGAAGTAACGAAAATAAATTTACTCTTTGCATTTCATCTGTGGTTTTGTGGTTGTTCCTGCGCCCTACCTGTGCTGACTCACACAACAAGATTACACTGAAACACTGTAACACTTTAAATCCAGCTTCCTTACTTCCACTACCCCACAAAGGACCTCCACGTCATGACTGTTCAGAAGTCATACAAGAATCCAGAAAAATAAGAGAAGACCTCCAAGATACCCATCTTGCAAATCCAGCTTTGATTCTATATGTTGATGGCTCTTCATATTACCTAAATGGACATCGCATTACAGACTTTGCAGTTACTACAGAAACTGAAGTGCTAATAAGCAAGCCACTTAGCCCCAGACTAAGTGCATGTACTGGATTTGTGTGGCAAGGTTTTGGTAGTGAGGGGTGCTACAGGGGTGGCTTCTGTGAGAAGATTCCAGAAGCTTCCCCCATGTCCAATAGAGCCAATGCCAGCCAGACCCAAGATGGACCCGACGCTGGCCAAGGCTGAGCCAATCAGCGATGGTGGTAGCACCTCTGTGACAGCGTTTAAGAAGGGGAAAAAACAAACTGCTGTGGAACAACAGCAGCGGAGAGAGGAGTGAGAATATGTGAGAGAAACAACTATGCAGACACCAAGGTCAGTGAAGAAGGAGAGGGAGGAGGTGCTCCAGGCACCGGAGCAGGGATTCCCCTGCAGTCCGTGGTAAAGACCATGGTGAGGCAGGCTGTCCCCCTGCAGCCCATGGAGGTCCATGGTGGAGCAGATATCCACCTGCAACCTGTGAAGGACCCCACACCGGAGCAGGTGGATGCACCCAAAGGAGGCTGTAACCCCATGAAGAGCCCGTGCTGGAGCAGGCTCCTGGCAGGACCTGTGACCCCATGGAGAGAGGAGCCCACACTGGAGCAGGTTTGCTGGCAGGACCTGTGGCCTCATGGGGGACACACGCTGGAGCATTTCATGAAGAACTGCAGCCCGTGGGAAGGACTCATGTTGGAGAAGTTCATGGAGGACTGTCTCCCATGGGAGGGACACCATGCTGGAGCAGGGGAAGAGTGTGAGGAGTCCTCCCCCTGAGGAGGGAGGAGCGGCAGAGATAACGTGTGATGAACTGACTGCAAACCCCATTCCCTGCCCCCCTGCACTGCTCCAGGGGGAGGAGGTAGAGAAAATTGGGAGTGAAGTTGAGCCCGGGAAGAAGGGAGGGATGGGGGGAAGGTGTTTTAAGATTTAAGGTTTTTTATTTCTCATCACCCTACTCTGATTTGACTGGTAATAAATTAAATTATTTTCCCCCCGAGTTGAGTCTGTTTTGCCCATGATGGTAATTGGTGAGTGATCTCTCCCTGTCCTTATCTTGACCCATGAGCCTTTCATTATATTTTCTCTCCTCTGTCCAGCTGAGAAGGGGAGTGGTAAAGCAGCTTTGGCGGGCACCTGGCATCCAGCCAGGGTTAACCCACCACAGTGCACAAGCAGCCAAATTAATTGCCCTAACGGAAGCCTGTAAACTAAGCATGGATAAATTGGTCAGCATCTACACAGACTCGTGATATGCCTTCGGAGTGTGCCATGCCACAGGAAAAATTTTGAAACAAAGAGGTTTTATAACCTCAGTGAGAACACACATTTTGAGCAAAGAACAAATAAAAGGACTCTTACAAGCCTATTAGCCAGGGATGAACAAGTAACTCCATATATATCCTAAGTATTCAACAAACTAGAAAACAAAATCAGAATCAGGCCCAGCTGGCACAGACAATACCGCTACAGAGATCATTACATACATTTTCCCCAGAGGATAAATTATGGCTAAATGTACATAAATGGAATAATGCTTTGTCTCCAAAATGGGAAGAACCCTATCTTGTATTACTGACCTCTTTTTCTGTAATAAAGGTGGAGGGTAGATATTCCTGGATTCATCACTCCCATGTAAGAAAGGGACTAAATGGCAAAAACTGATCCTATCACAGAAACACCTAATTTGTAAAAATATGCCTTCAATAATAGTTATTCAGAACCAATTGGTCTTAAATTACATTTCAGCAGCATAAGGCAGAGTACATGTTCTAATTAATACTAGCTGCTACTTTTATGGTAATCAAAATCAACAAATAAAGACAGATATTGAACAAGTTAAAACTCATTTGCAAGTCCTACATGAAGTAGAACAAGAACAAACTTTTGATGCTTTAAATTGGCTAATGTCATGGTTTCCTAATATTGCTCAATGAGCAGAAAAACTTATAATGATTTGTACTGAGTAAGGAACGCTGGCTCAGCCTGCCTCTCTGTGGGTGAGGTGGAGAGAGGGAAATGGTTGGTGTCAGCAGAGAAAAATCCCCTTTTTATCAGGTAATGCTATCTCCTTCTCAGTTTACACTGTCTGTCACTTCCCTGGCCCTTCTCTTTCCACTGGATCCCTCCCTCCAAAAGTGACCTGCCCATACCTTCCTGCTGCTGTTTAGCCTGCAGAACACAATTCCTACTAGAGAGTATCAAAAACAAGCTAACTCTCTCCTGCTGTCAGATTAACTTGTTACTAAGAGTTTTTAACTTGTCGTCTTCATCAGGAGGAATACAAATAGTACAAATATTTTGTCTTCAGAATGACATGCAACATAATTTCTTATCTATTGATTTAAATAATCCAGGATTTTAAAAGGAACTAACTCAATTTGTTTAAAAGATATTTAAAGGTTGAGAACAACTTTATATTGAGTAAAATGAGTGATAATTCATTTATGACAGGAATAATATAATTAATGAGGTGGTTGCTGCTTATCTTTTTTATAATGCATTGCTTTTAAACGTCTGCTCAATAGTCCATTATGATAGCTGAGAAATGCTTTTTTACATAAGAGCAATAGAGTACCAGATGCTTCCTGATGACACCTTCCCAGTCTGTTTAGGAAATAGTCAATGAGTCCAGGATTCACAGTTTTAACTTGAAGCATGGCAAACATGCAAGCAAATGGAAATACAGAACCAAAAAATGGAGAAATAAATTTATTTTGTACCATTTTTAAGGACTGCAATTTACTAAAACAACCTTTTTTGTTAACATTTTAATAAAATTTTTCTTTAGGTAGGCATGTTTATTTTGCAGAAGTTGAATGCACCAATAGTAAGTTTGCTGACGATACCAAACCAGGAGGTGCTGTTGACTCTCTTGAGGGACAAAATGCCTTGCAGAGGGATCTAGATAGATTGGAGCATTGGGCAATCATCAATGCAATGAAATTTAACAAGAACAAATGCCAGATTCTGCACCTGAGACGGATCACACTGGGCACAAGTCTAAACTGGGAGAGTAGTGGCTGGAGAGCAGCCCTGCAGAAAGGGATCTGGGGGTGCTGGTTGACAGCAGGCTCAATAGGAGTCAGCAGCGTGCTCTGCCAGGCAAGAGGGCAAACTGCATCCTGGGGTGCATCAAACACAGCATAACCAACTGGTCAAAAGAAGTGGTGATCCTGCTGTGGCCTCATCTTGAGGGTGGTCAAACCCTGGAACAGGCTTCCTAGAGAGTTGGTCGATGCCCTATACCTGTCTGTTCAAGAGGCATTTGGACAATGCCCTCAATAACATGCTTTAACTTTTGGTCAGCCCTGAATTGCTCAGGCAGTTGGACTAGATGATCGTTGTAGGTCCCTTCCAACTGAACTATTCTATTCTGTTCTCTAGATTTTTTTATAAAGCATGCTTCCTCTACGTGTATATGGCTTTGAGTAAAATTATATCTTTTCATAAGTATTTGGAGGTAAAGAAGAATATGACTTCCATGATAAGAATATCATAAAATCAGCACAAATGAGATATTAATGTTTATGTTAGGGATTAGACTAATTTTATGCTTATATTCAGGGAGAGTAGGGTAGAGAAAATGTGTATACATGCAGCTTTTTTAGCAGAAAAACAATATTTAATACATCAGCAATGGACAGGTAGTCCTGCCGCTTCCAGATGCTTTTTTTTTTTAGGGCTAAGCAAGCTAGTGACTAAGCAATAGGCCAGGCCATAATATCTGATGGAACATTAATGTTTGTACAACAACATAATTTTGATTCCAGGAGGCTGGTTGTAGGGGCTTTGTAACTTTTAATCTAGGTTCTGCTTTAAACATGGACACTTTCTCTTTCCTACCCCTACAAACCTGAAAACCAATCCGTAGTTGTTTTTTTAATTTCTTTTACCTCCTTCTGCTGCGATTCCTTTTTTTTCTATATTCCTCACTAAAACATTGAAAATAAATCTATTTTAAAGAAACTTCAGTTTGCTGCAGAGAAGAAATGTCTCTATTCCTCAAGAGAATTTTTTAATAGTATTGGCTTTATATTTCTTATTGGATAAGAGGGACTGACGTGGGAAGAGTAAAAGAATTTGATGTCTTAGTCTGATACACATTTTTATGGGAACTGGGCATAGCATACATAACTTTACCCGGACTGTGAAGTCAGGTACAGCAATCATCGCTGTCCTTTCTGTCATATTGTCTTTAATATTCCTTTACATACAGTTTTTAAAACTAGGTTAACACAGAAATTATTTTATTTAATGGTTGATTTCAGTGCTTTAGAGATGTTTCTTGATAAGCTAAAATCAAGTATTCCTGCAGCTGTCCAGAATTTTTCAGAATTCATGTGTTCTTTAAGCACCTGTGATTTTCTCATTTAATGTCCAAAACTGTATTTCCAGTACCTTCGTCTGTAGCTTCCCAGGATCTTGGCTCTTCATTCATGATCCCTGGGTTATCAAAAAAGTTAAAAGTATTCTGTGTATGATTATAATTTATCATTTTTTATATCTCTTCATAGACTGATTCATGGCTGAGGTGAGTTGAGAATGTAAGATAAAAATACAAAATAGCTTTAAATTTCTCATGTGTTAAACCAAGATGATGTTCAAAGAGTATTGGTTTTCTGTTAAAACTTTTTGTTTTGCTTGGACAGGGAATATATACAGACAGCCAATATATACAGATGTTTGGCAATAGTGAAGTTGTTAAATGCACACCCAACTTGAGGGGCATTATGGTTGCTTACTTCATGCATGTAAATTTAGGGGTTCAAAAACTGAATAAGTCCACACCCATAGTGTCATCTTGGAAAGTTTGTTCTAACATATTTAATCTTAGTGGGGTTATTAAGTTAATGACTCCATTTAGAAAAGTCAAAACAATTGGGTGCTTAGTACCATTTGAGAATTAATTTAAAATTAATAAATTACTAAATATGTTAAGAGATTTATGTTGTGACTGGGGTCTATCTCAGTGCTCTGATTAAGTTCCACCTCTTATGATTTATTTCAAACCTACAATAAACATCACTTACTTTACATCCGAAATATACAATAAGAGGAGAAAAACTGTCTCAGCTTTAGAAGCATTATTAGTAAAGCCAACCTTTTGTAAAAGCCTTTAAAGAAAGAACAGAGAACTTTTTGTGGATACAGTTGATTTATCTTTTGGCAAGCAAAACCAGATTATTTAATGATACACTTCTGAATGGTATATACTAAAGGTAACGAGGAGAGATGTAGCTGTAACTACCTTATTGTACAGGTATTCTGCCACAAAGATTTTAGAGACCTTTTTTTGTCTTTTTCTTTTGCTTACAGAAGCAACTTTCACATAGAAAGATCTCAGTTCTGCAAATGCTTGTATACAGTTCATAGTGTATAAAGGTAAGTGTGCAAGAAATCTTCATAGGTTTGGACTTTATTGGTTTTTTATGTTAGTATAAACATTTCAAGAATTCAAATGAGTAGTGCTGTGAAAGGGTTGATCCCTATTATTTCTGCTCTTTATGTTTATTAAATTAATTACAATAGTAGTAATTAATTTTCCCTTGATACAAACATACAAGTTGATGGATTACTGTGTTCGTATTTGTTGTTTTAGGAATCTTTGGATGAGTCTCAAGTAGCTGGAGTTTGTGCAACAGCAGAAATTATTTGCTATGAATATCACGTCTTGTACTCCAGCAGCTACCAAGTACCTGTGCTTTATTTTAGGCTATAATTTTTAGGCAAGACCAGTTTTCTATCAGACAAAGAGAAGACTAAGAATATGTAGGATGTGATAGATCTTAAAAGCACAGATTTTTGTATTAAACTGGGGAACAGAGTAATGTTCACATGTAATAAAGTAAGAGATGAGGCCATTCACTAGTAAGTTTTGTAATACACCAAGCTTCAGGACCTTGGAGGAGATATCATCTTGGCCTGAAGGAAGCTGATCTTTGGCTCCTGGCATCTTGCCTGTGGTTGACTAAAACTGCTGATGATTTTTCTTGTTCTTTTCTTTAAATGAATACCAAAAGCTTAAAGCTGCAGATCCGAATTTGGCTATGAACTAAGTGAACATAATTACAGTGGCTTCAGTAGAACTGTGTCTGTTTCTTCGAAGCCTGAAGCCACAAGGCTGGGGTCTAAAGGTACTTTTAAAACTGTACATGATTTCTATTTAAATTCCCTGCTTTTAAAAAAATAAGACCAATAAGGTGTCATCTTTAATAATTTTCTGTCTATTAAAACTGGTTCTGAAATACAAACTGATTTTATTCTCTCCCTAATATGCACATATTGTTATCCAGTACTCAGTTGCTACAGCCACTGTGATATCACTCACCATCCTGTTAGGAAGGAAAGAGGAACACACAGCCTCTCTCCAAGGCTTCCAATAGTGTCACTTATTTAATCAGCAAACATAGAATGATAACACTGCAGTACTGTCTGGGCTCTGTTCCTCTCTGCCCAAAGACTGTGTACCTAGGACTGAGGGACTGAAATCTTCATTCAGTCTCCTGCATGGTAGCATCAGTATTTTTTGTGTTTTGAATAATCTCGTAACTTTAACTAGATGAGGATGACTAGATGTTGCTAGTGATATCTTTTTAATTAAAAAGTAGCATAAGCTGCTTTGAATGTGTTTGGTAGATTTAATCACTCTCTGCCTTATATCATTTAATCGTTTCTAATTTTGCAGTTTTAGCATTTTAAAAGGCACTTTAGATTTAAAACTGAAAAACAAATTATAGAATCATAGAATGATTAAAGTTGGAAAAGACCTCTAGGATGACACCAATAAGGTGTCANGGGATGGTGACTCCACCACCTCTCCGGGCAGTCTGTTCCAATGCATGACCACTCTTTCAGTAAAGACATTGTTCCTAATATCCACTCTAAACCTCCCCTGATGCAGCTTGAGGCCATTTTCTCTCTTCCTATTGCTAGTAACTTGGGAGAAGAGACCAACACCCACCTCGCTACAACCTCCTTTCAGGTAGTTGTAGAGAGCGATAAGGTCTCCCCTGAGCCTCCTTTTCTCCAAGCTAAACAACCCCAGTTCCCTCAGCCATTCCTCATAAGACTTGTTCTCCAATTCTCATAGACTCCCTAGTGAAAAGATTTTCGTCTGAGGTGCAGTTTCAGGACTCGATAATTTGGGGTAAATTTTCAAATTGTGACATGGGGAATTTAGGACATTGCTGTGCCTCTACCACCAACAGAACATTCATTTGCACACATCCTGCTGCAAATTAATTTCTAGAATTATTACAGGAATTTACAAATGTGTGATATTTTCATAGAACCATAGAATGGTTTGGGTTGGAAGGGACCTTTAAAAGTCATCTAGTTCCAACCCCCCTGCCACAGGCAGGGACAGCTTCCACTAGACCAGGTTGCTCAAAGCCCCATCTGGCCTTGAACACTTCAGGGATGGGGCATCCGCAACTTCTCTGGGCAACCTGTGCCAGTGTCTCACCACCCTCATAGTGAAGAATTTCTTCCTAATATCTAGTCTAAATCTACCCTCTTTCAGTTTAAAGTCATTACCCCTTGTCCTATCTCTACAGGCCCTGATAAAAAGTCCCTCCCCAGCTTTCTTGTTGGCCCCTATAGGTACTGGAAGGCTGCTATAAGGTCTCCCTGGAGCCTCCTCTTCTCTGGGCTAAACAACCCCAACTCTCTCAGCCTGTCTTCATAGGAGAGGTGTTCCAGCCCTCTGATCATCTTTGTGGCCCTCCTCTGGACTCGCTCCAACAGTTCCATGTCCTTCTTATGTTGGGGGCCCCAGAGCTGAACGCAGTAGTCCAGGTGGGGTCTTGCAGGAGCAGAGTAGAGGGGCAGAATTACATCCCTTGTCCTGCTGACCATGCTTCTTTTGATGCAGCCCAGGATACAGTCGGCCTTCTGGGCTGCTAGTGCACATTGCTGGGTCATGTTGAGCTTCCCATCAACTGACACCCCCAAGTCCTCCTCAGGGCTGCTCTCAATCCATTCTCTGCCCAGTCTATATTTGTGCTTGGGATTGCCCTGACCCAGGTGCAGGACCTTGCACTTGGCCTTGTTGAACTTCATGAGGTTCACAGGGGCTCACCTCTCAAGTCTGTCAAGGTCCCTCTGGATGGTATCCCTTCCCTCCAGTGTGTCAAACACACCACACAGCTTAGTGTCATCGGCAAACTTGCTGAGGGTGCACTCAATCTCATTGTTCATTTTGCCGACAAAGATATTAAACAGCGCCGGACCCAATACCAACCCCTGAGGAATGCCACTCATCCCTGGTCTCCATCTGGACATTGAGTCATTGCTCACAACTCTTTGAGTGCGACCATCCAGCCAATTCCTTATCCACCAAATGGTCCACCCACCAAGTCCATGTCACTCCATTTTAGAGACAAGGATGTTGTGCAGGACAGTGTCAAATGCTTTGCACGAGTCCAGGTAGATGACATCAGTCAGTCTTCCCTTACCCACCAATGCTGTAAGCCCATCGTAGAAGGCTACCATATTTGTCAGGCACGATTTGCCCTTAGTGAAGCCATGTTGGCTGTCACCAATCACCTCCTTATTTTCCATGTGCCTTAGCATAGTTTCCAGGAGGATCTGCTCCACGATCTTACTGGGCAGAGAGGTGAGACTGACCGGCCTGTAGTTCCCCAGGT
>WEKW01014603.1:279-14343 GCA_013389905.1 Sula dactylatra
GTCTCAGTCCTCTGCTTGTCCTCATTGTGTCGTTCTACAGGTTTAGTACCTGTCACTACTAAGCAGTCGTGCTCTGCCCAACAGACGTGGCCTCTTAACATGTATTTTTCTGGGCAGATGAAAGCTCTCCAGTGCTAAGAGACAGAGCAGCCACCATGAGAATGCATTTACAGAATTCCAACTTGAGATAAAAGTAATCTACTAAAAAACCTACCACAACTGTCAAAGTAGGCTACAGTAGTCTCTATGTCTCCATCAAAAGATTATTTTCTGTTACATACAGATTAACCCCATCCAGCTATATTAGTTACCACCCACTTAAATCCTGATTTGCAAAGTCCGTGCTTTTCTGCAGGTGTGAATTTCATGCTAAATGTAAACAGTATTGTTGTCTTCAGGCCTGGGAGGACAGACTGATATCAAAAGCATTGTCAAACTCAGGGAAAAAGGCACAAGTTGTGAAGAATCCATTTGTAGGTGGAAGATTTGACTTTTTCTTTCAATTTAAAGAATTGCTTTCTGATGATGAAGGTGGAATATAATTCTGGATTCCTTTCTAAATTTTTTAATCTAATAACAACCAAAAAAAGATAATAAAATACATTTTGGGAATAACTCTCCTCATAGCATGGTTCAGACAACCGGCATATGTAGAGAAGGAAAATTGGGAACTGCACTTAAATATTTATTGAAGTTGAGGAAATTGCATATCTATCATATTATGAAGATACTAAAACATCACAACTGCTTAAACAGTAACCACTTATTCTGGTACCTTTTCTCTGTACAAAGGTAAGATGTGAATCACATTTTGGCCACAAGAATGACAGTGAAAAAGCAACGTTTCCACTGTGTGAATGCGCATGTGGACATACGCACATGCATGCACAGCTGTTACCTTCAAAAGTTCACACAGTTGTTCTGAACTCTCTGCTGCTTGTAAGTCATCCAGAGCAAGCCCAGAAGTAATGCTGTCTATCTCAACTGACCGACCAATATAATACCAACAGAGAATATTTCCAATGATAGTTGTAGTTAGCAGTTAATATACAACCAACTCATTAACTTAGCTGACAACAGTATAATTAGTATAAGATTGAAAAAAATTCAAATAGGAACATATTTGCTCATAATTTGTACACAGAAAAACTAAACAAGATGTATTACTGAGTAGAAAATCAGAAACCTCTAAAATGAGTGATATATATATAAATATTTTACTTTTAAAATTAGTGCTGGGTACAAAATTGTCCCTTGTTTGTCTTTTATATTCTTCCTCTATATACATAGTTTAAAACCATTATTTTTAGGCAATTATTAGCCCATTTTCTGTACATTACATATTCTGTGATTTATTATGTGTGTGTGTTGGGGTGTGTGAGAGTGTGCGTGTGCGTGCGCATGATTGAATATAGGTTTTATTATATTCTTTTAATTTCTTTTTTTTTCTATGACTGTTTGGTTAATATTGTTTTGTTCCTATACTGTGATACTCAAGAAAAGACAATCCTAACACATATGGAAATATCATTTTAAAGTACTGAAATCAGAAATTAGACTTTAATCTTCACTGTACAGTGAAATCAAAAGCAGTTTTCTGTAGAATAAAAGATTTATTGAAATATGGTTTATTCTGCTTATTATATCATTGATCTTCACAGTCTTGCATTTAGGAGCCATTTTTATAGGCACTTTACAAATGAATAGAGAGATGAGATTAAATGATAATATCAATTTTGTATGGCAAATAGCCTGCATAATTCAGATGGAATATAAATTTAAAATTACATAGATGGTACCAGAAAAACATTGAGTTGAAAATAATACTGGCTGTGTACTGCCTTAGTCCAAATCTTTTTTTTAACCTTGTTTATTGTGAAACATGAGTGCTTTGCTAGCTCATTAGTATTCTTAGCAATTTTTGTCCAAAGAAGAAATGGAAAATGTACTCTACCATCTGATGTCCTGTTCTGTATTCTTTTGCCTTGTTTTAGCTTATTCATCAAACACTGAAAGTAACAGGCAGTGAAGAGAGGTGAACCAGCTATGCCACACATTTTCATATATTGGAGCTGTACAATTATGCAACAGCAAGTATTGATAAACTTCAGTGTAGTAATAATTTTGCCACAATAATCATACTAAATTATTTTGCTCAACAATGACTCAGCTCAGGTCAGAAAATCCTGCCTTCAAGGATTCCCACCTGCTAAGTAAAATTCTGCTTAGGTCCTGTCAAATGTTTTTTCTAGAGAATTAGAAAGAATCCTCTTCACTGATGATAACAAATCACAAGCTAGTGTGAGATGACAAAAAAAGAAAATAAAATTGATCTTCAGTAGAATTATGTGGTGGAATCAGAGAATGAAGCAGGTTTTTGAAATGACCAAACTGAAAATTAATGAACAAAATATTCAAAGTTAAACTATTTTTCATTAAACAATGGTTCTAAAACATAAGATTTTTTTTTCTCTACCTGCAGCACTTTTAAAGTCTTTAGGAAGAGTTCTTGCAATAAAGTCTTTCGGTAATAAATTTGTGAATTACATTTTTCAGCTCTGAAAGATTGACGTTGTCTTTCCAGAAAGCACAATACAGTTCCACAAAGGGTAATACACTAGTGCACTTCAGTATTATTGGAGTACAATTTGCAAAAAGACGACTTTCAGGACAATTTATGTTTTATTGTCAGAACATTGTTAATGTTTGCTATTTGTTTACAATTACCAGAAGCAGTTTGAAGAGCAAGGAATCCTAGGCATTGTAGGAAGTAAAATATCTGTACCTATGTAATTACATGTCTACCACAGTTACCGTGGTTTTGTCTGGGATGGAGTTAGTTTTCTTCACTGTAGCTGGTGTGGTGTGTTTTGGGTTTAGCATGGGAATGGTGTTGACGATACACTGGTGTTTTAGTTGTTGTTAAGTGTTGCTAGGTTGTGCTTATACTGGCCAAGGACTTTTCCAGCTTCCCATGCTCTGCCGGGGTGTGGTGGGGGGGAGGCCGGGAGGGGAGGGGGCACGGCAGGGACAGCTGATCCGGGCTGGCCAGGGTGGGGGTAGGGTTATTACATATCATATGGTGTCATGGCCAGTATATTAACTGGAGGGGGAGGGTTGGCTGTGGTAGGCAGTGATTGTGGCTTGGGGACTGGTGGTATCAGTTGGTGATTCGTTGCATCACTTGTTCGGTTGGTTTNTAAACCACTGGGGTGGGGGAGTGAGTGAGCACCTGTGTGGTGCTTAGTTGTTAACTGGGGCTAAACCACAACAGGTAGTTGCTTACAATTACCAGAAACAATTTGAAAAGCAAAGAATCCTAGACATTGTAGGAAGTAAATTATCTGTGCCTATATAATTACATGCTTACCATAGTTGCCATGGCATCTTATCACAGAGAAAGATCAAAAAAAATATTTTTCCATCTCTTTCAGGTTATAGTACTATTGTAGCAAAAAAAAATTGTTTTATTCTTAGCATGGTATTGCTACCCTTCTAACTAGGAGTATGACCTCTGTCACTAATGTCCCTGACTTTAGATTTCCCAACACTAAGTCTAAGTTTGGCTTATATCTTCTCCTGTTTGAACTATTCCGTTTTCTCTTAATCACGTAAGAGCTCGAGAAGGGGACTGATTTACTTGACAGTCCAGTGCAACTAGAAAGGTGCAGGAGCCCTTTGTTGGAAATCAGTGAAACTAGGTGAAACTAGTTCTCATATATATAAATATATAACCACATATAACCATATATAAGCAGGCTTGTACTTGTTCCATGGGATTGTTCATGATTTCTGACAGTAAAATCCATTGCAGGTCCAAAAAAATCTCTTAAAATAAAACTTTAGTATAATCTGAAATGAAAATGAAAATTTTCATAAAAATGAAAATAAATAATGAAAATAAATTGATGTTTTCATTGAGTGACTAAAAAGAATGAGCCAAATCTACCTTAAGGTCTCTATTGCATATACAATATTAATGTAGCTGCAATGACTAATATGTTGTATATACATAAAAAAACCCATGTTTTAAATTTGTGTTTTTAAAATAACATATTTTTTCTTTTTTTTACTCCTGAAAAAAATTACCAAACCATTATATGAGTGATTTAGAGAGAATCCTCTTTCTTATTCCATCACATTAAGAGAACGCACTTATTAAAGACACCTCTGAACTTTTTATCTGACTTGAGTACAAAAAGGCCATTGCGCTAATGCCAACTAACATGCCACAAATTCAAATATGAAATTCATACCACAAATAACAGTTGGGGAATTGCTCAATCTGTGTAGGAGCAGGTTCAGAATTATTCAGTGAATACATTGCCTTTGTACAGCTTATTCATGTTAATAATTCCAGTTATGTATGCCTTTGTAACCACCCAAGATGTTCTTCATATGATTTTTGGTTACATCAGTTCTAAACATTCTTGATTCACCAAATTATCATTGTATTAAAGAGAAACTATTCCCAGTTCACTGCATACAATACAATAAGGTCCTGTTCCCTAATCAATACTCCAGTATGTTCAAAATGATCTATGAAAACTCAACAGAAAAAGGAAAGTGGAATTTTATTAGAACTGACCATAATAAATATACACTTTCAAAAATGTATTTATAGTAATATAAAAATATGTCTGTCTGATGTAAGAAAAAGATATGTCTTCCTCCTAATGAAGCAGAGATTAGTTTTGCTGGCATGAAGATCGATGCTGCTAGAGTTAGTTTTACCTGAAAGCTGTAAGTGATCTGCCATAAGCACTTACTGAAATGTAGGGGCAGCTTGCACCCAGCCTAAGATTTTTGTCAGAATGTTTATTAGGAAATAAAAATATACAAACTATTATTTGAGTTGAGAAGCCCATCTCCTAGTTTCTTTTTTCCTTTCTTTCGATTTCCACATATCATTGTCCAAGAAGTGGTATCCAGATTTTGTGGAGAGAAAGGGTGTGAAACTTTGGCTGCTGACTGCAGAGGCAAAGGGCAAGGCCAAATCTACACACTGCTGAAAAGCTTAAAAGTTTTGAGCTGAACTTCATATTGACATTTTTAGGCCTGTATTTTGTGAACTAGGTGAACTGACTTAGTCTGAGGTTTATCCCAGTAAAGAGTGTCCTTTTGATGGCTTTGGTAAGATTAGGAATTTTTTTTTTTTATCAAGTGAATATGCTTTAAGCTATGCTGTTAGAGGAATGTTTAAACTGTTTTATAGCAGGGATGTGTAAGTTAATGAATTGGGGGGGGTGGGCAGAGTATATGCGCTCCAGCAGAATTTGGGAGAGATGGAGTAAAGCTTATAAGGAAGATGCCTCACAAATAAGGATCTGTAAAGCATTGGCCGAATTTGTTGGGCTACTTTGCCTAAGCAGGGTGAGGTGTTGTTTCCTCATTAACTGGATGTGTGGGTAAAATAAAAGTTTTGAGCAGAGGGGAAAAGTGCCCCTCAATTTCATTTTAAAATGGGCCTGTGTCTGGCCAAGGATATCACAAGGTATGACTGGAGCTTTTAAAGTGACATTTATTAATTAGATGTGTAGACATGACTTGCACATGTGCCATTTTAACATTTTTCACGATTGCTTTGGGATATCTTTGACCAGATTGAGGTCAGAAAACCCCACTCAACCCCTTTTGGGTGTTTTTTGGTTGGTTAGTTTTAAAGTGCCATAGTAACTTAGAGGAGCAGCAAGACAAATGCTTTGTGAGTCAAACCTTTGCTTTTAAAATTGGTTTGAATTTTGGCTATGGAAAGACGGTTTTGTGTATAAGTCCATTACCAAGAATTTTAGAGTTATCCTCTAATTGCAGTACTCTGTCTAAAAGACACACTTTAAATATTACAGTCAAAAATTTTTCTATATATTTTTGCTATGACCCTAACTAGTTTGTCACAACATTCAAATCATAACATATTGTAAGACAGTACTAAAAGAGTAATTAGTTGGCATATTTGGAGCAACTCCAGATATTTTCTTTGAGATCTCTTCAGTGACAACTAGTTCAGTGTGCTGAAAGCGGTACAGTAACTGTGTTTTCCTTCCTCTGCTTTTCTCTATTTTGTTGTGCAATTTTAAAATTAGTAATTTGCCTAAACATCTTTGCATATTTTGGAATATAAAGCCTATCCTCATAGATACAGACTGACTTAAATTTAATTTCTCACTTTTGAGCAGTTACACACCCAGCAATAATCCTATTAGAATTTCTAAATTAGTTAGTAACATAGGAAACGTAATGAAGGCTGAAAAATTATGAGAAAAACATATTTTATCTCCCTCCACTTACACTGTTATATATAAACATATACATACTGTGAAATAATCAAATACTGCAGAGCCAGAAAGATGACAAACAAGGTAAAAATAAATTTTACAAGATTAATAATAATATCATTGCTGCAAAAGGCACAGCGAAAAAAATATAAAGCTTCAAAATTCAATGGGAATGAATTAAAATAACAATGGAATGTCAAATGCTAGGGTTAAATCCTGTGAATTTTATCTTAAAGCACCTTCACATTAATACATAAATAATATAGCTTATTACAGGGCAATAATAAAGGATGTCAGGAAACTACGGTAAGTATGGGCTCTACAGGAAATAAACATCATGTGTGATTAGCCCCAAGTTGCACTGTGACCCGTCTAACATCTTTAGACTGACTGGCTGACAACCTGTCTTTATTTGCCTACTGACTTAGTACTTAGAAATAGTTCTAGAAATTGCTGCTGAGGTTGCCTGGCCATTCACAGGGAGATGTAATCACACAGTTCCTGAGCCTGAGCGTGTAAGAGAATCGAACCCTACATAAGAGCTCCAATTATTATTCATATATTCATTGTGTTGTACTTGTTCATTCCTGTCAGATGTTGACTTTAGGATTGCATTGGTTTGTTTGTCATTAAAAATGTTATCTTTCCAATCAATAATAAATATCATCCGGGAAAAGAAACAAACAAAAGAACAAACAAAAAAACAGAGACCAGAACTCAGTGTCTGGAAGAATATAAGTTTCTGTTTTGAAAAAAATCTATTGTAAATAGAAGTCCCTCTTTTACGTTCCCTTTAATAATACCTGAAGCCAGCATCAAATAATTACAAACTGTTTATTTTTCTAATTCTTTCTTTCCTGGCCAAAGCTTTTTACAAGTCTATTTCTAAAGGCGTAATGGTCCTACTGGCTTCTGAAATTCTAGGTCTTATGCAGAGCATTGAGAGAGAGATTGAGAATGTATATATGGCAAAGAGAGATTTAATGTTATGAACCGAGAATGTGAAGTTGATGTGAAAGAAACGTTCTAGATTTTGATCTGATCTTCTTCCTTGTTTTGTATGTTTTGAAGAAAAACTCTATAGATCAGCACAGGAAGAAAAATTGGTGCAGTTTCTGAAAAGAGCTTTCTAAAATACATCTCCTTGAGGAGCAGTAATTTTGGAAATTAATGGCCAAGACATGCAGTTAATATTCCTTCTTTAGTTTTCCTTTGTTCTTAGAGATCATTTTCTAGTCATTCTCTTCTTTCTCACTGCTATAGACTGAGCTATTCTTAACACTGCTGAATATTTACTCATACTCCTTCCAATAAATGACTTATGAGAGCTTGTGCTTACCAGTATAAGAATTTCTACTCTAACTTAATATATTAGTACTTGTACAATGAATAAGTTTTCCCCTAAGTGCTAATGCTTTGTGTGTGTCAGCATGCCTTTCTCTCTGTGGCTGACCCACAAAGCTTTAAGTCTGCTTCTCTTCCAGCTCTCTACTTGTTGTGGTTTAACCCCAGCCAGCAACTAAGCCCCACGTAGCCACTTGCTCACTCCCCCGAGGTGGGATGGGGGAAAGAATCAGAAGAGTAAAAGTGCGAAAACTCATAGATTGATATAAAGACAGTTTAATAAGGAAAGCAAAAGCCGTGCATGGAAGCAAAGCAAAACAAGGAATTCATTCACCACTTCCCATGGGCAGGCAGGTGTTCAGCCATCTCCAGGAAAGCAGGGATCCATCACGCGTAAGGGTTACTTGGGAAGATAAACACCATCACTCCAAATATCTGCCCCCTTCCTTCCTCTTCCCCCAGCTTTATATGCTGTGCATGATGTCATATGGTGTGGGATATCCCTTTGGTCAGTCTGGGTCAGCTGTCCCGGCTGTGTCCCCTCCCAGCTTCTTGTGCACACCCAGCCCACTTGCTGGTGGGGTGGCATAAGGAGCAGAAAAGGCCATGACTCTGTGTAAGCACTGCTCAGCAGTAACAAAAACACCCCTGTGTTATCAACACTGTTTTCAGCACAAATCCAAACCATAGCTACTGTGAAGAAAATTAACTCTATCCCAGCCAAAACCAGCACACTACTCAAGTTTTATCATTGCAGATGACAGATGCAACTGTGGAACAGGCTTTTATTCCAACATTAACCTCCCCAGTAGGTTGTACCAAGCCTGAGACTTTGGACACCAGATTTAGAAATTATTTAAATAATTACATACATTGCTGAGTCTGTTCTCTGGCCTGAATTTAGTTTTATTTTATTTATCAGTTAACATAGGCTGTAATCATAGTTTACTTTCCTAAGAACAATTTTGGACTGTTCTTACGACAATAAACTAAGTCTAGGGTATGTTTTTCCTTTTCAGAAACAGCATGAGAGATGAATCTATAATATTTCACAGTAAATATTGTTATTAGCGAAGTATACCAGAATCTCCAAGGCTTCTGAACATAAACCAAAAGCTTTACCTTCTCAGGTCTGCCAGGAAGACTGTACTGAAGCTGAAGACTTTTAAAAATGACTGAGAACATTGCTAGGGATTGTCCTCAGAAAAGGGTGGCAATGTGGATGTACATTTCAGGGGAGATTTTGAAGGTAAAAGCAACACAGTATTTTCCTCACTCATCTTTCTGAAGATGGATGTTATTCTTTAATAATTTAAGTTCTTTAGCGTTCTGGTATGTTTCTCACAATCCTGCATCTTCCTCTGTTTCATTCTATTTAGAGAACATCCAGATGGTCCTTTAAATTGTTTTGGGGAAAAGTAATCATTAGTTGAATCAAAGTGTTTTTATATAGCTGTTCTGGATGAGATGAGATAAAAGGCTAGAAGGTTCTTAAAGCAGCCACTGTGGTTACTACAGTCTCAGCAGGGAATAGATATTTTACACAAACTTGAGAAAAGGTATATACCTTCAAAAGGTGTAAAGCTTATATGATTGTGGGAGCTTTTTGCTAAAACTTAAAAGAACTGTTGGTATTGCGTTACTTATTTTTTAGGTCCTTTACATATTTAGAAACTTTTTACCGTGCAGCTGACCTCATCTGGGCCTCTTTCCCAAACCTCACTCTACTTACTAATTAGTTTTAATGCCATAAGTCTAGTTTTTTATTGTGTTAGTCTGGTATAGCAAAATTGTAACACAAGATAGATTTATAAAACCTTAAGTAGATCTTAGCAGATGCTTTTGCTGCCAGGCATCAAATTTATTCCTGTCAGTGTGCAGCCAATACTTTGTTAGAGGTAAAATTCATCCTTTCTTGAGTCATTAAAGAAGAATTAGAATGCTGTTTTCCATAACTACAAAATATTCTCCCAAAAGGTTCCTTTTTTGGTTTCTTTCTTTCACTATTATAGTTTTGGTCAAATTGCTTCATAATCTGACTAGTTTTTTAAGGTACCTATTAGTTAGTATTTACTTTTAGTACATTGCCTTAGTCACTTCTAGACCCTATAAAAATTGCTGTAACTGTTCAGTGATTTTCAGTGTTTGTGGAGGTTCAGTAGTTTTCTAGACACCATGTGGTACAAGTTTGTGAGGAGACCTGTATATAAGTTTCTAATTCAAAGTTAACCACCTGATCTACAGAGGCTCATATGACCTTTTATAATTCACATCATTGCTGAGATGTCCTATTATTAAGTCTTCTTATCCTGCAAAATATACTTGAGTCCACATTTTTGCTTCCTGTCCTAGATTTCAGCCTTTTTTAAAAAAAAAGGAAAAAAAAATGGTTAAGACAGTACTTTCCTTTGATGTTTTATTTATTGTGCCATACTTGCACTACTGGATGCCATGCAGATAATATACTAACAAAAAGAGAATACAGTCTGCTGTACGATACAAGTCTATTCCCCTCTTCTATTGGATATCAGGTTTGAAGCAGATGTGAAGTAAGTATTGCTAATTTATATTGAGCTATGTCAAATTAATTATCCCCAAAAGCAAACTGAAATGATTTTTTTTAGTTAAAGATCTCTTCCCCTTCATTTTTCACTGGTTTTAAGAAAACAGTCAAAATTCTAGCAGCTGGAAAAGGGAAATGGTTTTTAAAATCATAAATTTTTTAAGATAAATATTCTTTGATTTAGTGTTTTAAATATGCAAAAAATGTGTTTTTCTATCTAGTAAACATGAGCACTGTAAACATGAAAGAAACACAGCTTCTGGCCTAGGAAGCCAAGGAAATCAGGAGTGACAAGAAAAGGAACTGAAAAAACTGTATAAATGTTAGTGACTTCTTGGAAGAGCAAGTGACCATGAAATGGATGGAGAAGGGAAAAACAAATAGAAAAAGTGGAAGGAAAATACAGGAGAAAAGGTTAATGCACAGTTTTGTAATGCAGATTTTTTCCCAAACAAACAAAAATTCCAGAAGCAAAAAAGACAAGAATTCAGAGGGAACATGGACTGGAATCAGAGAATCGTAGAATGGTTTGGGTTGGAAGGGACCTTTAAATGTCATCTAGTTCAACCCCCTCTGCAGTGAGCAGGGACATCTTCAACTAGATCAGGTTGCTCAGAGTCCTGTCCAGCCTGACCTTGAATGTTTCCAGGGATGGGGCATCTACCACCTGTCTGGGCAACCTGTGCCAGTTTTTCACCACCCTCATCATAAAAAATTTCTTCCTCTGCCTAGTCTGAATCTACTCTCTTTTAGTTTAAAACCGTTGCCCTTTGTCCTATTGCAACAGGCCTTACTGAAAAGTCTGTCTCCATCTTTCTTATAAGCCACTTTTAAGTATTGAAGAACCACAATAAGGTCTCCCCAGAGCCTTCTCTTCTCCAGGCTGAACAATCCCAACTCTCTCAGCCATTCCTCATAGGAGAGGTGTTCCATCCCTCTGATCATCCCTCCTCTGGACCTGCTCGAACAGGTCCATGTCTTTCCTGTACTGAGGACTCCAGAGCTGGATGCAGTACTCCAAGTGGGGTCTCACCAGAGCATAGTAGAGGGGCAGAATCACTTCCCTCGACCTGCTGGTCACAAATGAATCAATGTATCTCAGCTGTAGACAAGTCTTGAACTGAAAGTTTAAGAAATGCTTCCTAGATTTTCCCAGAGAATTTTTTTGGCCATTTCTTCAAAACACAAATGACTATATTAATTATCTGTGGCTAAACATCTGGGCAGTTAAATGATTTCTGGAAGCAAATTAAATCTTTGCCTAGTCATTTTATTCTGCCACTAATTTTGATTTGCCTAATGTTTCTGGCTTTATTAACAATATATTTTATTACAGTGGAAGTCTTATCTAATGAGAAATGGCAGAATGTTGGTTTCAAGGCAAAACTCAAGGATATCTGTGGGTGAATTCTTTGCTACGCCTTCACCTGCAGTGCAAAACATGGGACAGGACAGGATGCAGAACAGTATATACCTAGTAATGGGTTTGTTCTCCTTTTTTCTCTTATTCTCAGCAGATTGTAACAAGGTCTTATGTAAGGGTTATGTGTTGGGCTATATTTTGTGCCTATAACTCCCATGGAAACCTGGAGAAGCTGTGCCCTTGTCAGAACATCATCAGCTACTGACTCATTACACACTTGAGTGAGAAAAGCGAGGGGGGGAACAGAGAGAGGAGAAACAACTGCAAAACTGATTCTTAAAACATCTGTTTTGAAGCTGTGTAGTACCTGCAAGTGTGCAGGTAGGATGCTGGGTCCAGGATTTAATCTGGGGATCTGTTCAGTGTAAAAATACTAATCAGTGCACAGTCCTTCACTGAGAATTAGGCAAGTTGAGAGGCATTATTAAAACACTAAACTGGGAGCAGTTTCTCCACTCTATTTTTATTGGCTCATATTCAGCCATTTTCACTAGAAGAAGAATTTGATAGGTACCCCATTCTGGATTTATATATCTATGCATATGAGTAGTTGCAAAGTTGAAGCAGACCCTGTTCTTAGGTTTTAAGCTCTGTGAAAGCCATTTAGCCACATATGTGAAATGCTATGTCTGAGCTAATTTCTCCTGACAGGATCTATGAATTTGTACTGAAACATGTGTTGCTAGAGTTTTATGACGTGGACCACAGTTCACTCATAACCAGTCTTCTTAAAGAATACGCAGATGACCACAGGTCATGCTTAATTACCTGTTTTGGTATGTGTTGTGTTGTATGTCTATGGGCCAAACTCAAAAATATCTATTTGCTTAGGATCCAAAATTCCATGCACAGGTTAAGTATCACTGAATACCTGTGAGGTTTCTGTTTCTAAGGCCCAGATTTGTAATGATATATAGGTGCCTGACTCACATTCTTGTCTTTCTTTTAGTTCCTAAGTTACTCAAACACTGAAAATTTCATGCCTCTGGATGGAAAGAAGAGCCTGAAGGCATGAAACAGCGCAAAGTAATCCTGTGAACTGCCAATGAAACTGCAGTATGTTGCCACCTGAAAGGGAAAGATCACTAAATGCAAAATTGTCTACAGTACTATGAAGTATCATTCTTCAAATGATACTTCAGAAGCTGCAGCTTCCAATACATTGATCAGATTGTTTCGAGTGATTTAAATATATCTTCTCTGCTGCTGTCTTTAATATATATCTTTTACACTCCTTCTCTTCTGCTATTACAACTAGACATCTTAGAAATCTGTGGCATTCTGTTAAACCCGTGTCTATGCTGTTCATGCAGCATAGACCAGATACAACTCAGTCTGCAGGAGTCATAGTACATTAAATTTTAAGTGTGCAATTGTTAGTCCTCTCCGCTCCTTCATCTTATACATGCCCTTAAGTTACTTACTAGTTTCACCCACAAACAGTATCTTTTCCAATCAGTATAATATATGGCTGTTGTATTAACTTCNTTTAATTTTGACTACCTGTTATGCATTTGAATCACTCCTTATCGTTCCCTTCTGCATAATGCTTTTTAAACTTTTTCTCAGGATCCTTCCTAATTCTCTGTAACCTTGTATTGTACTTTGCGTAGGGTGTTCTTCCACATCCTCACTCCAGATACCAATGTCAGATTTGTCCTTACAGTATCCCTTGTTTTCAGCAATCACATTTTTGCCTGTTTCCATGCCAGAGATCATACCATGTTTTTATCCCACAGTTCTTCCCTGAGGATCTACTGTGATGCCAAAAAGAAATCAGCCAGCTAATGATAATAGCAGTTAAAATTTTCTACAGGGTTTGGATTGTTTGTTTGTTTGTTTGTTTGTTTTAAAATCATACCTTTATCTTTTCTGGGAGTGGTTAGATCATAATGTTTTTTTCCTTCACATTTGTTATTTTTTACCTTATGTCTAGAAAATGCTACTTACAAAAGCTGGTATCATTTGAAACAGAAGAAGGACTACCATTCAGGTATTCTTTCAAGGGAAGGTATAACTCACATCCTTACTCACATAAATTTTCCCCAGACCTCCAACCTCTCCCATCTCTCTCTTCCATACTTATCTAGAAATCACTGGTAAATCCCTTAAAGCATTCTGAAGCTGTCTTCTACATATATAAGTTACTTTCTGATCAAAACATTACCTTCTGACTATCACGTGTCTTTCAGTTTTGGGTTGAATTACAAAGGATGAAAATAATTTCTTGATACAAATGTGGGAAGGTAATTCTTAAAAATCTAAATAACACTGATGAATATAGTTGCTGTACAGTGACTAAGAAACTGCTGTCCTAAAAGAAATGCCAACTATATAATTGTTTTTCTTTCCAGCTGGCTGGGGAGCCTCAGGGATATTGCCAGAACTAATTGCTGATTATTATAAACAAAGATACATTTTATACAAAAAAAACCAAAAGCAACTGAACCTTTTGTTCT
>WEKW01014605.1:1804-13805 GCA_013389905.1 Sula dactylatra
GGAACTGAGTTCCTAAAACAATTTTTAGACATCAGTTGTTTAAAAAAAGATAGCAAACTTCAGTTTATCTGGCCATAATAATAAGAAATGCTCTGTTGGTTAACACAACTACATACCAAATTAAATAATGGCTTTATCAAAATGACTGACTCTTGATTATCTTAAGTCATTTCTGTAGTGGTGGAGTAAGTGCTATGGCACTTTATATTCAAGTTGAACGGAAGGCATTCCCTAGAACAGGTGAAAAGTAAAATAAGCAGAAATCAGTGCAGTAAACCTGTCCTGTGCTCGATACAAAACTTTGATTTACTCTAAATTTGCCTGAGAAATGTCAGTTTGAGATTACATTTCTAACTTAATATGAAACGTACCTTGCAGAAAAAATGTATTCTCCAAAGAAAGTTATTTCACCAAGAAAACCTCCACTGTCACCGAA
Source organism: Sula dactylatra (assembly GCA_013389905.1). Taxonomy (NCBI): domain Eukaryota; kingdom Metazoa; phylum Chordata; class Aves; order Suliformes; family Sulidae; genus Sula; species Sula dactylatra. The sequence continues at coordinate 2,241 of WEKW01014605.1, forward strand.
AGGAGCAGGATTAAAACGAAGCTTGCCCCCTAAAACACTTGCAAATTATTTCAAAATTTCTTCCAAATGTAAAGGCAATGATGGAGCAGTAACATCTCAAGAAAAAAATAAAGGTAGGTATCACTATTAAATAATTAGTTACCCTTGGAGATGGAAATGCTAGTGTGTGGAGAGAGGAATAGAGCACACTTATGACACTCCAACTGCTGGCAAGAGTTACTTAATGCATCTCAGATACACTTAACTACACAGGAAGTAGTCATTAATCTGTGTTACAGGAGGGTTAACCAGGGTAGGGTACAGACTATCTGAAGTTCAGTAGTCTTTCCATAGTTTGGTTTTATTTGTGTTTTGGGGTTTTTTTCAGAGCGTTTAGGTAAGAGAAGATAAATTACAATCCTGTCTCTAGAAAAACACACCTCAGTGTTTAGATTACCTCAGTGCCTGTTTCAGGTTGGTGTGGAATGGTCACTGTGCTAGGTGGTTGTCATGGAAGATATATTTCTAAATGTTTCATGGGATCAGGAAGTCTCAGACAGGTTTTTAGAAAGTAAATAATATATTTGGACAACAAGTATTTTTGCACAGACAGTACAGAGGAAAGCATGAGCCAAGTGCTGGATTCAGTTGGGGCAATTGGGTATAGTCCTTGTCTTTTCAGGCAATCATTTTGCACTGTCTTGAAGGACTTATCTGCTCCATGCCCCTGAGCCATCATAGGTCACAAACAGGTTAAGTGCAGAATTAATTCTATAAATAGTCAGCTCTTCACCAAACACTGAATTCCCAAAAAATTTGTTGCAACATTTTTTAAACAGGAGACATTGGATTTCTAAGTTTGTGTCAGTGTAGATTTTATTAAGCAGTTCATACATGGAGTGTTCTTGAAACTAGTGTCTAGAATGCATATCAAATGGTTTCACTTCTCCTTTACTTCCTGCTCAATACTTTGCCGATCTGCAGCAAATACTCAGAAATCATGTGAAGAAAAGAAACATGCTCCAGTTAAGTCAATAAACAAAGAAGTAGAAAGTGGAGAACACAACAGAAAAAGTGCAACATCTCTCATTCTTTTTGAAGAGGTAAAATTCACGTGAAATATACTGATGAGAGCAATATGTCCTTTCATTATGTTTAAAGAGTTTAACTTTTTTTTTCTGTTCCTCCTTGAGACTTCTAGGTAGATTCAAGTGTGAGGATTATCATCTTAAAAATTAATTTAATGTTTAATGATTTCATCCTCATGAGTATGTTTTTTTAACCATGGATCGTTATTTAAAAAAAATAAACTATCATCAATCAACAGTTGTTCACTGTTGGAACAGTTTGCAGGATTCTGCTAATTTAATTCCTTTGATTATGCCAAAAGTGTTGGTTTATAATTTTACAATACTTAAATGCACTGAGACACTTTAAAAGTCGCCATTAACACCCCAGTAACTGCCATTTCTAAGCCCACATTAAATTCTTTTCTTTAACCTCTTGCCCAAAAATGTCCTTGAGTCTTAAACTAAGAATACAAAATTGCAGCCAAGAGTGCAATTTTAAGTACATAAGGGAGGTACAGCAATGTTGCCAACTGTGAGCTGATCCTACAAATCACTGGTGCCATTCTGTTAAGAAGAATAAAGTAAACTTCAAAAGCCACCTCGACATGGTCCTGGGCAACCTGTTCTAGATGACCCAACTTGAGCAGGGGTCTTGGACACGGTGACCTCCACAGGTCCCTTCCAACCTCAGCTGGGCTGTGATTTTTGTAAGTTTCAGCACGGAAGACTGCAATCAAAGTGTTGCATGCTGACAAGTGAGCTTGACCTGAAGCATGTATACTCTCATTGCCCATGCATGTTCAAGACACCTGTATTAAGTCTTACTCAGTCATTACCAGACTGCATTCACAGCTTGTAGCTATTGTTAAAGCTATTGATATTTTACACTTCATTTGCTGTCTGTAGGTAGATATAATATTTGACGAAGATGCAGGATTTTTAAGTGCAATAAAGACATTCATGGCAACCGCAAAGAGACCTGTAATTCTTACTACCAATGGTGAGTAGTGTTTGTTACAGTAATTAGGCTTTATAGGCAAAAGAGCCTCTTTTAATAAGATGGTTTAAATGGTGATGGTTGAATGCAGTTCCTAAGTGTAATATTAAATGAGTGGTGACTATAAAGCAAGTATTTTAGTATTTGAATAAAAATACTGGCTGCTGTAATGGGTAAAGAAAATAATTAGTGTTGAACATAATGTCGTGACAGTTCACTGATATCTCTTTATATAGATCCAACATTCAGCTTAACGTTTGATGGCTATTTTGAAGAGATCAACTTTAGAACCCCTTCCTTGGTAAGTCTGTGTTTGGAAATGTGGATACGTCCCAAGTAAGTAATTGTCAGCTAATTTAAGTTTGAAATTTAAATGTTGGTGTAGGTTTGTATTTATCTGATGTAATACATCTGTTTCATCAGAAGACTATTTTTCTGGGTTTTATGCAAGGATGTGTAGGATGTATTTATCTTTACACGTAGAATTTTTGTTACTAGCCTGGAAGATTTATTTTCTTATGCAGTTAGTATTTGAGAGAATTACAATAAGAACATCACTTCATCGCCTCATTTAGTTTTTAGGATGTAGTAAATAATTTCATAGATGATATATCTAATAGTTTTGATCTGAAGGCTGACTATGCCAATATTGGTTCATTCATTAAAAAGTATAGGAACTATTCTAGAAATACTATGCATTATTCCTGTAAACAGTAGTATTCTGAATAGCAAATAGTTTTATCTGCAACTCTGTATTATATGAAAAACCTAAATAAATGAGAATCAGAAGGAACTAACTTTTGAGAAGGGGAATTTTTTTAATGTGAAATTGAAAAAGTTTTGGGCTACCAGACAATTGCAGAGTTAAAAGAAAGAAAAACCTTTAAAGTGAATATAGTTCAGTAAAACCTGTTCACTGATGATGAGAAGCAAGGCATATGTGGTTTCAGGAACACAGGCAGAATACGTGTGGTTTTGTTTGTTTTTAATGAGATGAATTTCTAAGTTTAACTTAATTCTCTGATGTGGACTGTTTAGATTTGGTACAGTATTCTGCTTTTCTATAGAGGTTTTAATGTAACTAATCTAATTTAATAAACTAATCTTCTGTATTAAAAGGAAAAAAGTATTGCAAGTATAAATAGAATAATTTGCTTCTGTGTGACTATTGAGTCTGATTGGTAAGAGTTGTTTTCAGTGGTCTTTCTCTAACTTTTGTTTAGATAAATGCTGCTAGCTATCTTCAAGTGCTGTGTCTGGCTGAGAATCTACGAACAGATGTAAAAGACTTAGCTGCTCTGTTAACCACAAATAACTGTGATATCAGACAAAGTGTTCTCTGCTTACAATTTTGGGTTAGAAGTGGAGGTGGATGCTTGAAAGACAAATGTTTGGCACACCATGGTAGGTTGACTTGATTTAATTAAAAAAAAAAGTCTCTATCTTAACATGAATTTGATTAAATGAAACCATTCTTAGACATGCATGAATAGTTGGTAACTTTCTGTAGGACTCCTAAACATTTGGATAGGGTTTTGGGGGTTTTTTTTGGCTACTTCAAAGCCTTGTATATATGCATAAGGACCTAAAAGTTTGGGGTTTATTGCAACTGTTTATCACCCATCATTATGGTACTTTAACTGTCTCCCTTTCCTCTTCTGAGTAGCTGTCATGGTTTAATCCCAGCCAGCAACTGAGCACCACCCAGCTGCTCACTCACTCCTCCCTCAGTGGGATGAGGGAGAGAATTGGAAGAGTAAAACTGGAGAGAAAAGAAAAAAAACAAACATAAACTTGTGGGTTGAGATAAGGACAGTTTAATAACTGATATAAAATAGTAATAATAATAATGATAAAAGAATACACAAAACAAGTGATGCACGATGCAATTGCTCACCACCTGCCGACTGATGCCCAGCCCATCCCTGAGCAGCGGTCCCCCAGTCAGCTCTCCCCTACTTTATATCCTGAGCAGGATGCCATATAGTGTGGAATGTTACTTTGGCCAGTTGGGGTCAGCTGTCCCAGCTGTGCCCCCTCCCAGTTCCTTGTGCACTTGGCAGAGCACAGGAAGCTGAAGAGTCCTTGACTTAGTGTAAGCACTACTTAGCAACAACTAAAACATCAGCGTGTTATAGCAACAATATAGCATAGCACTTTAGTATAGCATACTAAATCCAAAACACAGCACTATACCAGCTACTAGGAAGAAAATTAACTCCATCCCAGCCAAAACCAGGATGGTAGAAAAATTGGGCAGAGCAGGGAGCCAGTAATAGGTTCCCTTCAACTCAGAGTTTGCAGTGCTTTATCCATTTAGCTGAGTTTTAGGTAATTCACCTAGAAGAAGCAAAACTGAAAAAAGGAGAAAAATTGGACAGCTAGCAGGCAGGCAGCAAGGGTGAGAACTTGGTCCCAAAGGATACAGGAGTATCCTCAACAGGTGTGGGTGAGTGGGACAGCATGTGAGTGAGCAACAGAGAGAGACTAGTGGGGCATAAATGGAAGAAGAGACTATTTCAAATGGTTCCTTGCGAAGAAGGGAGAGCGGGCAGGTTGGTAACACTTAAAGAAATGAAATGGATGGGGGTGGGCATGACTAACTTCAGCTGATGTATTCGTTCAGAACTGCAGCAAGAGGCGACAGGTACGGTACCCTTTATAAAAGGAATTGAGGCAAAATCAATTTCATGATGCAATTGTTCCTTTTCAAGTAAAGCATGTTATCTTTGTGCAGGAGGAGATGAGCCAAATAAAGCAGAACATGAAATTTATTCTGAAAAGGCCACTGATTCCAAGATTGGTTTTTCTCAAGCTGATGCACATCTTCAGGAGTTCCCAAAATGTGATACAGGCTGTGTAGAGACATTGCTTGGCCTTAAGAATATCCTGTTGCCTTCAGAAGACTTGTTTACATTTCTTAAGGTATTTTTGTAGTTGACTAGCTAATACTTTGACTGATTGCTGGATAATTGTGTGTAATCGCCACTATGAATAGCATCTTCTTAGAAGCAAATCTCATCGAAAAGGTTTGTTGTAGAAAGTAGGGGATTCTGTTGTTATTAAGCAAAATCTGAACAGGGCCAGTCTCCTGCAAGCAAAACAGTCCCTCGCCTCATAAACACAAAGCTGGGAGTATGAGATTTTCTGTAATAACATTTTTTTAATTATTTTTATGTATTAATAAATTTTTCACAATGATTATTTTACAGCACAAAATCACAACCATGGAGAAATGGAGTAAATTGATGCAGCTTCTCACAGAATTCCAGATGAAGAAAGTGGATTTTATATATAGTAATCTTGAACTTATTCTTCCCTTACCAGTGCAAATTCTTTCAAACCAATCTGAAGCCTCTAATGCTATACTTGAAAGGACTACTGTAGTTTCTTCAAAAAACAGATCTACTAACCGTTACTGCTCTGGAAAAAGTAGCCCTGGAAAAAAGTCTAAAAAGACAAAGAATCAGAAAAGGCTTGATATATTGGATGATAGTGACTTATTTGATCCTGGACTGAACTATTCATCTGAATTCATAACTTTGCCATCGGATAGTCCTACATCACATGGTGAAGTGAAAAAAGAGGAATCAAAATTGTTGATGAATAAAAAAGAAGAAGAAATTAAAACTAAAACCTCAGCAAATGAGAAGAGGTCTGCTCTTGTTTTTCAGTGTTTGAATTCACTGACTGAATTTGTGGAAAACATGTCTTTCTTGGATTGCTGTGTGAACACTAACACCAAGGAACCGCTGGAGTTTTCTAAAGATGAAGGATTTAATTGGACAAATGGCAAAATTAAAAATGGTCTTTGTGATGAATTCAGTATAGAAAATACTGATTGGTGGAGTTCCCAGAGCTGTAGTGAAATAAAGGCAGCTATTGAAGCACTCAGTTTTAACAAATGTTGTGTTAATATTTCACAAAACTTGGAATCCTCTTTGAGTACCAGTAAAACACCTGAAAGCAACCAGCTGGAGGGACTTACTTTGCATATTTCAAACACAAGAAATTACGTCTCCTTCAGTCAGTCGGCTGATTCAAGGTAAGACTCTGCTAATATTTCTGGAATGTAAAAATGCAGTTGTTTGTCAAGAAAAGCATTTCACAGGGTGTAGGACTTTTTTCAGATACTCTGCATATACATTCATACCAAGGTGAATGTTGTCAGTATGTCTCAAAATGCTGGAATATGTTGTTCACTTTGCTTAAATAAGCTTAACTGTTTGGCGATCTCTGCAAAAAGTGACTTTTCTTGTTTGAATAGCCTGACTATAACGTTGTTCAGGAATGGTAGCCTTCATTTGCTCTATTTACTTTAGAAACAAACAAACACCACCACCACCATCCCCACAAGAAAAACAAAAACCATATAGGAATGGCTTTTTCAAGACAGATGGACTGAAATGGATTCTGCAAGTACCAGACATGCAAATTTTTCATCCAGTGCCTGCTCATATTGAGTCTGTATTAAATGCATAGGCGTTGCTTGATGAAGACCTAACAAAATTCAGAGCAAAGTTATTGCAATTTTTTGGTAATAACTTATGCTAACAAAGAATAATCTTTAATATATTACAAAAGATCAAAGAATATATTGCTGCTAGCAAGTGTGGATATGAAAGATTGGTTTTAATATAAGCAAGTCGTTATATGTAAAACTGGCATAATAGGTGAACGAAACCTATTCAGACGTCTGAATAGGAAAATAGCTTAGCCTTATTTCTGTAAGTCAGTGCCCAGAGAAGCATTGTCAAAATGGAGCTAACCATCTAACCTGTGACCAAGTTCGGCCAATATGTCATGAGTCATACATTGGATCTGATAGTGACATTCTAGCAAATATCGATTGCATGATGCTTTTTACTTTTGAAGACCACAGATGCTTACATTGTCTGATGGATGTACTAAACCTCACAGACGTAACTGGATTGTGAAGACCTCCCCATATTAGGCTCCATAGCTAAGCTCAGAGCATTGGCCAAACGAACTACTGTCCCTCCTGTTTCTGTCTCTGAGTGCAGCTTTGTGGTGGTGTGTAAGCAGTGCACAGTCAGAAGTTGCAGGTGTCTACTCCATTGGGACGCAGTTTTGGACATCAGTATGTTTAACCAGTGGGTTTGATCTTAAAGGAACGAAATAGGAACTACACATTATTGAACAAGAAACAATAAAGCTTCATTCTCCATTTCAGCATTCACAAAAAAGCGCAGAAGAGGCTGGCAGTCATCACAACTGTATTTTCCAGAAGCCCTTTGAACCTGGGTAATAAGCAGGCCAGCATACTTGAATACCTCCCCGCTCTTCGCAGTATCTGTAGGTCTGAGAAGCTTAAAGAGCAAGGGAGGACTAAAAGAAGGTAAGTTTTCTGTTTTCCTAAACCTTGCTACATTTCAATATACAAGATAATTAAGATTTTTAATAAAATATTTTGTCAAATAAATCTAGACAAGAAAGGTGAATGTTTGCCTTGCTTAATAACAGCAGTATTGCCTTGTATTTGGAAGTAACTTTGTTCCCTTATAACCGCTTTTACTTTTCTTTTTTATAGGTTCTTGCACTATCTTGAAGGTGTTCATCCTGAAATACCCAGACAAATGATAAACAAGCTGTCTTTGGACTTCCCTTCAGATTGCTAACACCAGAAGTACTTTGTGCCTAATGGTGGTATTCTCACCATAGTTTGATTTTTTTTTTTTTTTAACCACATTATTTTATTGTATATTCAGAGCCATTTGTATATTAAATTTCTATAAGTATTTAAAATAATGTATATATCTATTGTCATGATATTGCTTTCCACAACTGAAATGTGGTTTGTTTGGTGCTTGTCTAATAAGTGCATTTATAATATTAAATGCACAAACTAATTAATGGGGACTACTTCATACTATTTCTCTCTGCAATTTGTGTACCACTAGGCAAGAAGTCCTTTTGTAACAACTGACTGTCACAACTTCCACAGCAAAGGGGCTTTTTTTTTGAGGAGACCATTTTATTAAAAAAGCTTGCTTCTTTCTGAATTTGCAGTTAAGTGTTAAATAACCCAGGGTGGGTGGGGGCAGGGAGAGGATGAGACAAGTCTTCTAAAACGTGAATGACTAAAAACAGCTCCTCACAATAACGACTGGGTAACAAAGTCTTTACAAGGCACTGTGCCTCAATGTACATATATTTGTATACATTCATTTCATTTTGTTATTTACAGCTGTCAGATCTGCATGTTAATCTCCTAAAAAGGTAGAGAAATTATTACTGTAGCTCAAGATGGACTCAGAGATTAGGCAAGATTTTGTAAATAACAATTATCCCAGTGTTACTTGGTTTCAGTAATATTTAACTACTTCTAGTCTTGTATATTGTGTTCTATTTTTATACTTCGTTTTGTATTTGACAAGACTTCAGCCTGATTATTTGTGACTGAATCTGTTTTTATACAACATTAAATTTGTGAGATTTTGCTACAACTCTGAATATTTCTGTTGCATGAAAAGTGACTTCATCTTTTCAGTCTATAAAGATGATGTTTAAGGGTTTTTTTAACTGGAAATGTTTCAACCATGTACTTTTCCACCTTTATATTGCAGTTGGGCTGTTCCTCTTCCTCAAACTGAGTCAGACTGGTGCTATGCAGTGGTACCTCAATGTTTCTGTAACAATAAGGAAGGCCATTTTCTAGTACATTCTCTTCTAATCTTGTATTTTTCATGTGTTAAAGATGTTCAGGAATGAGAAATATTTATGAAAACAGTAAATTATTTTAAGCTTCCTCATTGTAGATAATAATCTTTACAGCTTACTCTTTCAGTAGCCCAGAATTATCAAATAGGAATGAAATAGTGATGGCTGTTTAAAATCTTGATAGGTGGTATTGTGGTACCAATGGTCTAAGCAACTCCTGTACATTTTTTTTGTAAAAATAAATAAACAAAATTTTTTTAAATTTTTAAAATAAAAAGTAAAAGTGTATCTCTTCACTGCTTTACAAAGGCAATCTCAATCTAATTAGATTACAGTGGGAACCTACATAAAGTGGAAACGGGTCCTATAAAGTATTATTAATTTAGGAAAATCATGGATGATTTAAAAGATACAAAGTAGGAAGCAATGGAAGACAATTTACCTCATTTTGAAATCAACTCTCTGCCTTAAGAATTTTTTCTAATAAAATAAACCTAATAACCTGCCTTAAGAATTTATTTTTTTTTTTTAGCCAAGCTCCAGGCTATGGTGTCTTAAAGGTAAGGTGAATTCAAGTATTTCACTTCTTGATAAGATACTTGTGTGCAATCACCACGTAAAAACAACTCAAGCTAGTTTGAGTGAAAGATAATCTACCTTTGATGATTCATTTGAGCTCTGAAAAGCTAGCAACTTTGCATTTTTATGCATCAACTATGAGCGTCTTTTGTATGCTCGAAGAAAGCAAGTTTCCATAAGGGACGGGCTGGTCTTGAGGAAAAGAGATCTGGGCCTGGTTTTGATTAACTCAGCTTAAAACGAAATGCTTCACAAGATCCATTCCAGTACTGCAGCAGTCTCCTACCTTTGATTCAAAACGTTTTCAAGCAGTAGTTTGGGCCCTGCCTAGTACTTTATACTGCCCACCTTTTGTGTCTTATGCAGTAGGGCACACACCATTGCTTCCACAGTGTGAAAGCATAAGGTAAGAAAAACCAAGCTTTTCTTTGGAGCAGAAATCAGCTTTTCTTCCAAAACATAAAAATCAGCTTCAAGCGTCTTGGGAATGATTGAAGGTACCTAGAAGGGAAAAAGACAAAACCCATGCCTGCAATCTACCTAAACAAAAGAATTGAGTGGGACCAGAAGGAAAAAAAAACCCTGGAGTTCCATAATTACTCTACACCTAATCTAAGCAGTAGTTATTACTAGGTGTACAATAACGTAAAAACAAAAAAAAACCAACAAATGTTGTTCTTGTTGAAATCCTAGTCAAGTTTCAAGCTATTATTTCTTTTGCTGTCATTCTAATATTGCTTCCTAGAATGTAAATGAAGGTGGCATTATTCTACAACCCCATGACTAACAGAGAAAAAAGCAGTTAAGCATTAGGCGTGTTCTTGCAAGCATGTCCTGTGTTAATACTGACGGAGAGTTGAAGTAGGAGGATGGAAGGATCCCTTTACAAGCAAGACTATCTCAGTCTGCAACAGCCCTGAAACAGGGCAAGATGTATCTCGACAGCTGAGGGCTTGGAAGGATGTGTCCCTTGCAAGTTGCAGACAGAACTGAGCTCAGCCACCTGAGTTTGACAGTGAGAAAAATTATGGTGTTACTGACCACTGTGGGTTTTTAGTTGTGAGTTTATAGGTTGCCTTGAATATAAATAACCATTGTGCAAATGTCATACAGATGCTTTTTTATATTGTACAGGATTTGTAAGGATACCACAAAGATTAAGCTAGCAAAAAAGCTTCAATGTAATCAATGTTTATGTTGTAGTATGGCACAGTTCTTAAAGGGTAGGTGCTGAAAAGAGAGCTTTTATGTGGGTAGTTGAATGATACTCAACTTTTCAGATATTCTGCTGCTTTTTATTTCATGACTTCACAATATAAAAAAAAAAAAAGGTACAATGCTATTTAGTGCCTAAAAAGATGGAAAAAATGTGTCAGTGCCTTCAATGGATAACACATCTCCGGTACAGTATTCAGTCATCTGCAAAATAAGTAACTACACGGTGTTTTTACAAGATTATACATAAACTTTACTACAGAATTGTATATTATAGTGCACTATAGTAATGCAAGTCAACTATGCAAACTGTTTAAGCTGAAACTATAGTAAAATGAAAAATATTTTAATACCTTTTAATCTCTTTCTGATTTAATTAATCTTGAAAATCTTTCCCTCACCTTAAAGTTTTCTCTTTTGTCTTTTTCTTTCCTTAAATAAACTGAATATTAAGTCACAGACTTTTTGACATTGGCTTTACCTTGAAAGGGACATTTTCATTAGGCTTTGCAACTCCTGAAATGCTCCGTTTTTCCCTGTGTTGACTGATGCTGGCAGTTTTTTTTCCTTGCAGTGCTTCGGTGTCACACAGCTCCTCAGGTACCGCGTTAAGCACCTGCAGGGTGGCAGAGCTCTGGTGAGCAAAGCATAACTCCCCAGCTCTCTGGGCTGTCAGCGCTCTGAGCGATGTCTGGTGAACGGGTGCCCATCTTTTAGGTAGCAGGCTTTGTAAAATTATTTTTTTTTTTTAGAGACAAACCTGAGGTGGGTTTGGAAGCAAACCTACAGGCATGTGGATGAGCCCTCCTCCTGGAAACAGGACCCTGAGTAAGGAGTTTTCAGAGCAGCAACTCACAGCTCGTTGGGGGAGGCTTATCCTAGCTGGATCCAGCGCTGTGCAAAGGAAGGCGAAGGCTTATCGGGCTGTAGCAAGCGGCGGTGCGGGGCTGCTGGGCCGCCGACCGTTACCGCCTCGCCTCGCGCAGCACCGGGGGACGGGGACGGGGACGGGCGGGCTGTCACTGGCCGACACTGCCCGGCGCC
>WEKW01014605.1:14280-31192 GCA_013389905.1 Sula dactylatra
AGCCGCGCAGGGCCGGGAGCGGCGGCGGGAGCCCCGCGGGGCGCGGGAGGACAGCGTGGGACAGGAAGTGGCCTCGGAGCCCCGGCAGCTTCCCTAGAGTTATTTGTAGACGGTGCACAAGGCCGGAGGAGGGGAGCTTGCGGGGAGGTTTTCCAGCTCGGGGGGAAATGTCTCTGCACGGGGGTTTAGCGCAGAGGAGGGCACCAAGGAGCCTCCCAGAAAGCCCGCACCAGGCCGGCAGCCTGCGCGTCTTCGAGGTGGGAGTCACCCCGACCGAAGCGAGCAGGCAGTCGGCAGCTTACAGCAGCTGGTAGAAGACGACAAGGAGCTTCTGTCTGATGTGATAAGGGAGAAGTGGAGGGCGACATGGTAGAAGTGCCTATCTAAGGAAACGGTCTTGCCAGAGCGCTCAGGATGCCTCTGAGCATCGACTTGTCAAGGCCGCTTCAGGGAGTGCAGCAGCAGGCGAAAGCATGAGCTTTCGTGCGCTGTGGACACGAGTCCTCGCTCTGGGTGGTTGTGCTCTGTCGTACTCTCAGCAGTGCTCGCTGTCCACAACATCTTTCCATTGTTGATTCAGCAACAGCAGCTTTCCATGCAGAACTAATAATTAGCAGAGCTTTTACATCACCACCCGGCTGCCTGCACAGTCACATTAATTTTTAAACAAATAGTCAGTGAAAGAGCCTACAAATGCAGGGGCTACATTATTCAGTGGGGAAAGCAGGTGCTGTTCCGCTGAACACAGTGAAGTGACAGCCATAAACAATGGAGTGGGATTTGATGTATTATGTGCGACGCCTGGGCTGTGCATCAGATGGGCTTTTTTGCCCTTGTCAGTGGCTATGTCTTTTCCCATGTATTAGGTCATTCTTTGTGTTTGTATCTAGATCCAGAATGGGCTTCTTACAAACTTGGAATATTCATTTGTTTGAATTGCTCTGGAATCCATCGCAACCTTCCTCAAATCAGCAGGGTCAAATCCCTTCGGCTTGACTTCTGGGAGAACAATCTTATAGAGGTACAGAGGAAAAAGCAGTAATTCACTTACTTTTCTCCACATTTCACCATAGCCTCCTCTACCTCATCAATCTTATGTCATCCACTGTGAACAGAGGAACAAAGCCACACAGAGCCCAGTTAACTCCATGGGTAATTTTAGGGGTTTTTTTATGATCTACTCAATTCAATTACACCGATAGGTGTTCTAACAGGTGTTTCTAACAGCCTGCAGTGTATTTTTTTTTTTAATAGCACACAGTAACTCTTCATTGTGGTTTAGAAGCCCACAGATATTTCCAGATAGTATGTTCTATTTGGTAATCAACATACCCTTCTTAAATATTGGTTCAGCCTCTCATCTGTCAATTGAATTTTGTTAATAATATAATCACAGTTAATGTCTAGGAAGAGATGAAGGTATAGGGAGATCGTTAATATGTTTTCTCCTCATTTTCTTTTGTTTTTTTAATCAACAACCACAATCTTGTGTTCCTCCCCATCTCATTCAGAACTGTAAATACTGAAAAAGGTTCTGCCACCAAAAAAGTGCAAACTATAGTGCCAAAGTGAATTTATAATCAGATGTAGAGATGCACTGAGAGTTATGACGAGACTGAGCAAAAAGTGCAGTGCTCCCTTTGATACAAGATTCATTTTACGTTCCTGACATGGTATTGATTTTGTAGTTGCACACCTAACTGTAACTTCTTTTGTATTTCAGTTTATGAAGAAGCATGGGAATCTCTGTGCCAAAGCTAAATATGAGGCGAAGGTCCCTCCCTACTATTACATTCCTCAGTCCCGTGATTGCTTGTAAGTTGATGGTGAATTTACTGCTGCAGGCCTTTACAGCTATTGAACTACCGCTTTCCTCTACAGGTCTCTTTGGTTGATTGGTGAAAACAGAGTAGAGGCAGATCAGTTTTACCCATGTTTTCCTCTTTCAGGGTTTTAAGAGAGCAATGGATTAGAGCTAAATATGAGCGTGAGGAATTTGTTGCCACCCGAGTCTGCCAAGATCCTTGTTCTGCAGGTAAAAGTTAGGATTGTCAGGGAAAAGGTGTTACTCTTAAGGCCGACAGCACAGTGTTATGTTTGCAACTTTGAAGATCTTTAAGGTTGGCTTGTTGTATTTGAACTGTTGGATGTGTGCAGGCCTTGCTTTGAGTCTAACTTTGACAAGAAGCTTCTATAAAAAGGCACTTAGACAAGTGCAAGTGTGTATTCAGTTCTTACAGTTCCCTAGTTCTCCACTGATTTTTTCATATGAAGTGAAAATTCTCAGATGGAGAAGAGGCTTGAAACTCTGTGCCACATCACCATTTGGATAAACAGCCCTGCTATTGTGCTGCCCTTCTCTGACACTTATCTTGGCCCAATCTGCAGGTAGCCGTGAAGGATTCCTCTGGAAGCGTGGGCGGGAAAGCAGACAGTTCCAGAAGAGGCAGTTTCTCCTATCAGCAAGGGAAGGGGTGATGAAGTACTACACCAAAGAAGTGAGTTCCTCAGCAGAGTTGGCCGTAGGTAGCTGGTCAACATCCATCCTCAGACCCTGCTCTTCACCAGCACAAACCAGCATAAATAGCTTTGTCTCTCTCTGGTTTTTCAGCCAGGCCAGCCTGTGTTTGGAGCAGCCCAGATGTTTCCCCATTAATATATGTGGTATCTTAGGCAATTACTCTTTTGGATTTAGCCCTTTTCCTCATCCCTTATCTTAACCCTGCAGCCTCCTTTTGCGTAGAGAACAAAGGAAATGGATACTAGCAGTTGAATAGCAAGATGAAGAGATCTGTCAGCAGCTGTTACCTCTTGTATTACCAAAACATTCTCTCATCAACTGCTGCCGCATCATCCTCAACATGTCTCTCTTCTGTGGGAGAGTGTAGCTAATTGTTCTCCAACTATGAGGCTGGAGATAGAACCCGTCCCTTGCAATTCAGACACATCCCTCTCAAATAGCGACCCAGCATTTGCCAAGGAAAGGCAGTCACTCTTTGTAAGTGATTTCATGTAGCATGTAATTAAAGCTTTATATTTCAGGTATATCCAATATTCAGATATTTTAGGATGCCTGCTTTCTCTTCGGTAGGGATCTAGTTCTCATACAGCTACTCTGTCCTCCATTATCTTCCCTGAGAGCACTTCAATACAGTGATGCTTTTCATTTCACAGTCCAGAGGTCCAAAAGCCATTATCAGCATTGAGAATCTGAATGCAATGTTCCAGACAGAGAAAATCCAACATGCTCATGGGCTGCAGATCACATACAACACAAATGGTCAAACAAGGAACCTTTTTGTCTATCACGAAAGTGGAAAGGTGAATACCACGGAGATTTTGGAATAAGTAAGATGCTGGATTTATATTTTGGAAGAGATACCCTGTTTCTGCAGGATCTGGTTTTATTATTTGAAGTCACTATGACTTGTAGAATATAGAAAGTTTGCAGATCAACTGATTAGTTGACACTAATCACTGATCAGTGTCAAATGCAGAATTTGACACTAATAACAACATCTTGTTCCTGTTCTCTTGGGGCATATATTCAGCTTCACACCCTGAGTAGCCTTAAGGCCTCAATGGGGCACATATTTAAATCTCTGTAAGGTAACTGCCTAACGGTTTTATACAATTCTGTGGTTACATTCTTTGAAGCCTTCTTGACACACATAGGAAATATTGTTGTTCTGCATTATTTCCAAGCAAACAATGATAATTTTAAGAAGTATGTCTATGGGGTTTGTTAGATTTCTGTTTCTTCCCTTGCCACAGTTCTGATGTCTTTCCAGGTGCAAAGGTTTTTAAACAATCCATAAAACTGAATCAACTGAAAAAGCCTGTGTACGCAGACTTGGGTGACTGTCCATGCTGAGAATGTCTGGAACCTCCCAGGAGGGGCGTTTTTAAATTATTTGGGGGGCTCAGTGTTTTTCAGGTATCTGGGACAAGTCACTGACCCTCTCTGCCCCTTGGGGAGAAAGTACATCTTTGCAAAGAGGTCACAAGGAAGGAGAAAGGCATTTTGGAGAGGCAGCACTCTTCCTCCTTCTTGTTATTCTTGTCTTTATGTTTGTATTTGCTGGTTTTCCTAGGAGATCGTTGACTGGTTCAATGCCATTCGGGCAGCACGTTACCATTATCTCAGAACAACCTTCCCATCTGTCCCTGAACCTGAGGTGAGAACTGAAGTAGTCTATGCAAACATAGCATGGGAAAACATTGTCTCACTTCTTCTGCCAGAGTCAGGTGCTCAAACAGCAGCATATGGATCTTGGGAATGGACAGAAGAGGTAGAAAGAAAGGCCACACTGGATAACATGCGAAAACACAGTCAACATTTAAGGCCTAAAAGTCTCCATGAGGTCCTTATAAAGTGTAATCTTTCAAAAACCTTATGCTCCTTCTTATTTCAGATTTCCCTTTACTGAGCAGACAGAAAAAAACCCAGGCCCCAAAAGCCAAAACTGACAGTGGTTAGCTTTGACAGAAACAGAACAGAAAAGCAAGCTTGAATGAGACAGACTTTTTTTGTGTGTGTTTGTGTTCTCCTAGCTCATACCCAGGATCACAAGAAATTATGTCAAAGAAGGATATATGGAGAAAACAGGACCAAAAGTAAGTGCATACTTGACAGTACACAAACAGGATTATTCCAGATGGAGAATATTTGATAATTCTATGATGTTTACTAGTAAATGATTTCTTGAGTGAATATATGTTTCCTGGGTCGATAAAAGACATTATATTCAAGCATGTCATGTTCTTTGGAATCATATTTTATTTTGTGTGGAAAATAAGACTGGGAAGAAGAATCTTCCTTGAAGAGTAAGCAAGATGGATTGGCTAGCAGTGGATGTGCAAAGCACTGTTACGCAACACTAGATGGATTGCTGTATCTGCTAACTGCAGCTCTAGAATGGCAGCTCCTGCTAGAACAAAGCATCACATGCTGACTCCCCTACTTCCCTGTCTCTCTAAAGTCAGTAGCATGTAAAACACATTTGCTTATAGCAGCAAAGTATGATTGAGCAAATTCTCCACAGTGAAGCCTATGGTTTGGTTTGGGTTTTGTGGGAAAGTATTTGGGCCACTACTCTTTGGAACAGGAGTTGGAGATTTCAGGCTCTGCTGAAGGAGGAGAAAAAGATCTGAGGTCTTGTTTGAACATTACCACTTCTTACCTTGCTGTCTTCTGAGTGAACTGTGAGACAAAGTCCCATTAACAGGTTCAGTGGTGTAATGCTGATATGAATATGCTGGGGTTTTGGCCCAGCGCAGTGCTAGTGTCCCAATACATCTTCCTGCAGGTACTTGCACAGAGAATACTCACAGCTTCAAGCATGAAAGATTGTGTGTTTTTCTCCTGAGACTTAAATTCCACTCAAACTGAAGTGAGCCCTAGGAGAGGACCCTGCAGTTCAGCACAGAGCAATAAACAGCTCAGGGAAAGGTCAGATGAGTGTAGTTGATGGAATTAGCACTTTTTAAAAAACCTACCATTTGTCCCTACCATTCTGCATCCCGCAATGCTAGGGACAACCCCCCAAACCAAAATGCTGAAACTGATTGCACACTCTCCTCATTATTGCCACTGGATCATTCTCTGCAGTGGTTTCAATTAATCCACTTGCTGCAACTTCCTTAATCTTGGTAATTCAATCACTGATAGAACCAAACTTCCCTGCCTTACCCAAAGGATTGCCACTGAATGCTAATCTCTAGTGTGAACCCAGGGAGAAGGGAGCTGAGGGCTGCACACAGCAGGGACTCACCCGTTACCAGTTACAGGGCTGAATGAAACAGAACTTAAGCTCTGAGTCATTTAAGCAGTCCAGGGATCTGCCTTGAATAGGCTGAACTCCCCTCTGGGACTTGGTTTTTAAAGAACTTCTACCATCTCCTTGCAGCAGAAGGAGGCCTTTAAGGTGCGCTGGTTCTGCCTGGATTCTCAAGAAAGGACCCTGACGTATTTTAAAAATCCCCTGGTAAGAGGAGTGTTCTTTGCTGTTCCACAAGCCCCTTCATGAAGTTGGGTGGGGAGGAAGGTTCTGTTCTCATTCAGCTCTTCCAGTGGTTGCACAAGGCTGCAGCAGGCTCAGTCTCAAGAGCTCATCTCCCTTGTCAATGGATCTCTTTGAAGCTGAGCTGTTTGAGAACTCTGGCCCTTACAGTGGCTGTGAGGAAGATCTAAGTCTTTTAAAAGTAGCTGCTACTGCCTGTAGTGTTTATAGCCCACTCTCTCCAAGCCCTATTGTGCCTGTAACCTTAGGCAAGATGAGCAATGTACGAATAACAGAGGCTTGGCAGCCCCAATATCCTGCTTCCTAGCACTGCTCTAGCCATGAAAATATCTTTCCTTGCTGCTTCTGGACACCTACCAACCAGCTCTGTAAGGATGGGTCCCTCCCTCCTCCTTCTGAGAATGCCCATGAGTGTAAAAAAACCTCAGGTGTGTTTCCTGCTGCCTGTCACCAAATCGGTGTCCCTTTCACGCATCCCCAGTTCCTGCTCCATGTCGAGGGAGAGAACAGTGTCTGCTGGAGCTGCGCTGTCCTCTGGCTAATGGCTGTCTTCTGCTTCCTTCTTTCTAGGATGCATTTGCACAGGGCCAGGTTTTTATTGGAAGGATGGAAGAGGGATACGAAGTACAAGCTGGCTTGCCCCAGGGAGTACGGGTGAAGAAGAGGAAACCAGCAATCACTGTGGTCACGCCAATGAGAGAGTTTGTGTTTATATGTGAGAACGAGAGGGAGCAGAGGGAGTGGATAGATGCCTTAAATGGAGTCATTGCCCAGCCTTTGTCTGGTTAAGACTAGCACTGAGTTCTAGTGAACTGCACTTCTTGGGCTCTGTTCAGCACTGCTCTGCGGCCTCTTTCTGTTGGCAAGGATGGTGCTCAAGGCCCTGCAGTGACTCTAGTTCATAGGGCTTCTTCCTTCAACAGCCACAGGCACAGGAAGGGTGACAACAGAGAAAGGAGTAAGAGGGAGTACAGATATTCAGAAATTATCTGTGCCCCTGCAGAGCCTTGCTTGAAGTGCCTTCTCTCTTCCTACCCTTCTCTGCTTATGAGCAGAGGAGGCCTTCTTAGCCTGACGTAGGGATGAATGATCCAGTGTTGTCTTATGGGAAAAAAACCCCAAAGTCAATGGAAAAAGTCTAACCCCAAAAGGGCTGACATGCATTTCCTTGAGGACTCCTGCAGGTGCTGTTATATCAGCTCCTCCTTTTCTTGCCTCGGTCTGATGTCAGAAGGACTCCTGTACATACCTGACAATCCAGCCCATGGCATATATCCTGCCAGTGAACGGGGTCATGTGTCGCATGAGTACACAGGGACAGTGACCAAGAGGCAAAGATATCGTCTGTCAGGAGGATGCAGGGTGTCCTGTTGGGTACATCTAAGGTACCGATTCATGCTGGAGTCACTGGATGTCCTTCTCAGGGAGGAGCAGAGTCAGGCTGCTACACTCCTGCAGCTCCTGTCCAGACAAGGACATGGTTGTTTTCAACAGAGTGGGTTTAATGCCTTTTACAGTATTACATTTCTGGCACATTAAAAAATAAAAGTCAAGTTTGAATTGTGGAGGATACTGTAATGGAATCACTCTAACAACAAATACTCCTAGCTCCTTGCTTTCGACAGTCTTTGCTGTTTGATTTTTTTGAGTGGCAAATTCAACATGTGAAGACCAAATTTTTCCAAAGTTTTCCACATAGTGCCCCAACAAACACATCATGAGTACAGGATGAATGTACACTGATCTGTCTCGCCTCTTAAAAAACAGATGAAGCTTAATGAGCTTGATTAGTCTGAAGCAGAAACTAGTTTTAAAAGTGTTATCTTCAGTGACTTGCTTGAAGACACTTAATGAATGAGGACCAGTGCTGGAAGTGGAGGGCGAGTGCCTCCTGCTCAGGTACCACTTACATCCATTCTGTGCAGGAGTTGGTGAAGATCTGCATTGGCTGATGCTGCGCATTGAGTATTATCTTGCCTCAAGACCAAGTCTGAGATTTGGTTCTACCAAGCAACCAGTCATTCATATATTTAATTCTTCTTTTCAGATAGCCTTAGTTTGCAAATCAAGAGGAAGTCTTGCAGACTAAGTTTCTGGTGACGCTTCCACCTTTTGCTGAAAATTGCCAGCCAGTCTGAGATACCCAGAATAGTTCTCCTCTTCTGCAGCAATGAGGAAGTGCCAATACTTGCAGGGATTAGTGAGATTAACTCTTTTTTTTTTTTTCCCCACAATAGTGCAGAAGAATTGTTTGAGTTGGATCATCATTCTGCCTGTCTTACCCAGATCATCACCATCCAACTCTGAGCAATCTGCAGTAGTTTGGCTTGTTGATATGCTCCCGTAAACTTCCCTGTGTTCCCACTCTCTCCCCCCACGTTACCTGATTCGTTCTAGCTCACATACAGCAAATCTTTTTAACAACCTAATCCTGCAACCCTTGGAATCAATAGCAAAGCACCAAGGACAATGTTAATTGCTATTTTGAGATTAATTGAGTAACCCAGGATGACCTCAGAAGAGTTCTGTCCATCCAGTAGCCTGAACTTCACACGGATGGAGCTCTGCAAGTCCCACTGTGCTGTTTCACTTGCTCAGTTGCTCTGTTACTAGTAGACCAACTACGTCAGCGAATCTGATATGACTTGTTACAAACCCGGGAAATTCCCTGCGAAAATGAAATCGTGTAAATAACTTTTTTTTGACAGTCATTGAAAGTCAAGGCCAGGTCACCGAGAGATCTGCATCACAGTTCATTTCTACAGCCAACCTAAATCCAATCTAAGCGGCCAGCAGAGGAAGAGCTGAGCCGGGACTGGGCTTTCTGGCTGGCGGGGGGAGCTGCCCGGCTGAGCCGCCCCGGGATCGCCCCGGGGACAGGCTCGGCGGCGGAGCACCCCTGCCCGTACGGCGCAGCGGTCCCCAACGGAGCAGGGCTCNGGGAAACGAAACTCAGCGGCTCCGCTCCGCCCCGGGCCGCGCCGGGCCATGGCCGCTGCTGTGGGCCTCGATCGGCTCCTGAGCGCCGTGGACCTGAACTGCGCCTGCTGCCTGCAGTACTTCACGGACCCCGTGCGGCTGCCGCGCTGCAGCCACAGCTTCTGCCGGCCCTGCATCGTCGAGTACCGCAAACGGAGCCAGGGGTCCCACTGCCCGCTCTGCCGGGAAGGCTTTGAGCTGAACGACCTGCAGCCCAACCGGGAGCTGGCCAGTTTGGTGAATTTAATCTCGCAGGAGTTAACGGGAAAGTTGGAAACGCGGGATGAACCGACACCCTCCGGAGCTGTTGCCTGCGACAACCCCAGCCCGGCGGGGCGGCGACCTGGGCAGAAGGTATGGCCGGAGGCAGCCCGGGGCTCCTCCCGCGGCACCCCGGGGCTCCTCCCCCGCGGCACCCCCCGGACAACCCGGGGCTCCGCCCGCGGCACCCCCCGGACATCCCGGGGCTCCTCCCTGCGGCACCCCCCGGACAACCCGGGGCTCCACCCGCGGCACCCCCCGGACATACCGGGACTCCTCCCCCGCGGTACCCTCGGACAATTCTGGCCGCTACTCTAAATACCTCAAAATAATGACACGGTTATTAGCTTTGTCACAACAATCTTGTGTATGCTGAGCAGAAGGGTTTAGCTGAAGCAGTGGTTGGGGTTCATGGGTGATGAGGACATGGAGGACAGCATAGCTGATTTAGAAGACCAGCTGTACATACTCAGCTCCTGTACAATAGTAATAACTAACGGTTCTTTGTGCTGGGTGTTATTCGTTGCTCAATATAGCATTGGAAACTCCTGAAAGGGCACATAACATTATTATACAGTGCTGCAGCTCCACCCAGCTGAATAGTACAAAATGGACTGGTTCATTATCTAGATCTCTGCATAAAATAACTCCCAAACTTGGAGGAGATGAGGAAAATCTTTTGAGCTTCATTATTTTAGCACATATATATCTAAAAAGTCTGCTTCATTCTCTGTAGACAAGTCAAGGGCTTAAGCTCACAATTACATTTGAACATATAATTGATGACTATTGCCTGTTGACTTCATTGCAACTATTCCCACTCAGAATTAACTGGGTCTTCCAGACCCCTCTCAACCAGCCCAGTGCTTAACTAATGTCCATGATTTAGGGATTTTTATTATCCTGCTGCTTATCTTAGTCATGCTTTCTTTGAGGGTTATATAGATAAATGGTCTAACATGTCACTTTAAAGGAGGAACAGATATGGGACCTTTCCAAGCAACTAGAAATGACTGCAGAGACTATCCAACGCTTCAAGGAAGATCTCAGTAAAGCAAAGGTACACATTTTACATTCACTACCCACAGTTAGAGTCTGTTTCCGCTGCCACCAGGAGGCATGATTGACTCCAGCATAGCCTTCCAGCCCAGAGCGGGAATCTGCCTTTTGATTCCTTCTCTTGCTGTCACAACTCTGTTTTTATTGATGAGAATGAGCTATGGTGCCAGCTGTACTAACTCCTGCTTGGCTGGCACAAAGGCCACTGGAGTTGTGCATTGTTGCCTTTTTCTGCCTACCCCAGGAGCAGCCCAAATGTTTCTGGAACTCTTAGATGCAAAATGCAAATCATAAAGAGGGAATATTGACCCTTCTAAGTTGTCAGGCCAAGACTGCAGGCCATAAAATAGTCAAGATCCTTAACATGCCCAAAATCTCATTGCAGGTAATGCAAGATAGTGTCAAATGTATTTTATTCCTTTGAATAAAGGTAGCTGTTCTGGTCTGCAGGGGTCAGTCAAAGAGCACGGTAGATGGGGCAGTAGGTTCTCATATTCCACACATTTTTTCTAACAACACAATGAACTCCATGTTTTCTACCTTTCAGGAATATGCATCTCAGATCAAAAGCCAGATTACTGAAGGTTTCTGTTGCATGAAGGAATATGTTGAAAGACAGGAGAGAAACACGCTGATGTTCATTGAACAAGAAGAAAAAGCAGCTCAACAGAAAGTTGAAGAGACTATTCACCAGCTCTGTGTTGAAGCATACGAGCTCACGGACATCAAAGACCAAATGGTAAGTGATGAAATGAAGTGGCAGAATATGAGTAGAAATTCTTAAGCTAAATGTCTCAGACAGCTGAATATGTACAGAGCACTTTCAGGTCCCCCCTGCACTATTCTCACTAGAGACAACTATACCAGTCCACAGACAGTGCTGTTACCAGGGAAAGTCTGGAGTGAGAAATTTGGAGGGAAAAAGTACTAAAAAAGGCATAGGGTAAGGACACAATTCAGAACTAGATTTGTTCCAAGGATGTTGGTGAGCTGGAGTGAAGTGGGGACTGCATTGCTTAAATCCAGTCCTGAGTCAAATCAAAGGTTAACATAAGATCTCTGTTATCTTTTTATTTTCCAGAATACGTATATACACATATGTATGCAAGTTAAAGAACTCACAAAGTTATTAAGTACTTTCTAACAACTTTCTTGGGGAAAATATGTCAAGTGCTCTGAAAAGAGGCAGCTAAAGCATTTTGAATTCTGCAGAGCCTGTTGAAAACAAGAATTCCAATGATGCAAAATAGCTAGCAGGAATTTGGAGTGGGGCTCACTGGGTGTGATGGTGCTGAGAGACAGAAGCAGAATTCCAAGGCCAAGGCACAGGGGCCCACCTAGGAATTCACCTTGTTTATTTATGTATTTATTATTTATTATTATGTATTTATACCTGATCCAGTGTTCCGTTATAGGCAATGAAGAGAAATGGGTACTGTTAGAGCATGAGTCATCTGGCCTACTTGAGACGCCCACCTGCAAATGAGATTAATCAAGCCTTCAAAAGGCCTGTTTCTCGCCATAGACTATAAAGGCAGACTAAGAAAACAAGTTCAGATGTACACTTCCACAATTTCTAAATTTAGGCAAATGAGGCTTAGCCTTTCGTGGGTATTTTATGCTAGATCTCATACAAATACATTTTAAAACATTTGGTTTGGGTTCTAGAACAAGAAGAAAGTTTAAAAAGAGAAAGTCTGTGTATACATATGGGTACTTAAGGAAATTGTAATATATAGAAGTAAAATTAGTCCAGTTCTTAGTTTTCTTGGGGAAAACAATTTTTTTTAAATTAAGAATAAACTATCCTTTCATATTTTCTGTAAGATTTCTGGTTAGTTCTCTCAGATAAGCATCCTGCGAAGGAGGTCCTCAAAACAAAGAATAAGATTTTAGAGAGATCACTGCTGTTTTTCCAGTCTGGCTTTGTAATATAATCTGATATGCTAGATGAAATAATTGCTATTGTTTACATCTTCCTCTTGATTCTTTGATGTCATTATTAGAGTAACTTACCTGAGAGACATACGTACCCAGGCTCACCTTCAACAATGCATAAAATTACACTTGATGAGAAGCTTAATGTCATCAAAAGTGCTGTAGAAGATCTTAAGAGAAAGCTGGAATTTTTAATTTTGAAGAAGTTTGCTTGGCAGTTCCCACCTGGTGAGTTTTCCTTATTTTGAAATCTCTTTTTTAGAAGGACTAGCAGGGTCCTGCATGTGACCCCCCTTAACTCAGTCCCTTGCACAGCGGGGTCAGACTGCTGTAATTTGATGCTACTTTGACCCCACACTAAAGATTTGTATGAAAAAAGTATTCTTACAAACAGGTAGGTCTGCAACTTTGGAAAACAAACCCAAAACTTCAGAGAAAACTGGTGTGCATGTGCATGATTATTATAAAACCCCCTGCAGTTTTGGAGACGACATGATTAATTTTTACTTCTTTCATGGGAGCCCAAAGGAAAAAAACTGACTGACATGCAGATCAGTAATGGAAATGAAACATAATCCATCTAATTTTTTTTTCTAAACACAGAGTAATGTAACAACAAAGTCTTTGCTAAGAGCAGACATAAAATTCCCTCCTGCCAAAAGCTGTGTCTAAGCAAAACTTTAGGTCTGGTGTGGCCTTTGCTATGGAGATCTCTTCCTCCCAACACTGTCCCTCTGCTGTAGAAAGACCAGAGTGGTTTTGAGAGCAATGTAAGACTGACTTAAAACCCCACTGCCACTGAGGGGCAATCCTCCCCTTCCCACCCTCTCCAATACTACCGGCACTGGTTCTCAAAACTCCCAGATACTTAACCATATTTTCACCTCCGGGTTCTTCTTACTTGATCATTTCAGCAACTGAGTTTACAGCTTTGCTCCCCAATCATTTTTACTAGCAAAATCGAGGAATCAGTGGGTAGAGGTGTGGGGCAGGATCTTCTAAGGATGGCTTTCATGATGAAACCAATATATTATGTAACTATACCAGAAAGTGCCCTCAAATGAGTCTTGTAAATATGCGCTACAATATCACAGAAAATTAAAAACAGCCCTTAAAGCTGTAGGGATGAATGTCAGGCTTTTTGGTCAGCAATTAGAGTAAAAAATTACTTTGTGCTTATGAAATGCACATGCAAGTAACACAAGAAGCACATGATAGAAAAAAATGAACAACACTAAACACTTTTATGACAGAAGCTGGCTTATCTGCATAGAATGATTGAACTGCTTTACCCATCCAGCTTTTCTGACTGCTCCATTCTGACTTAGGGCAGCAGCATACATTTTTGGGTAAAAATGTTTGCCTACACATCCTTTGATAATTTATGCAATCAAAAAAGCAACTCTTTGTTTTGTACTTTAACCACTAGCTAGGTTTATTTAATGTAAGTTTTCCTTTAGAAGCATAAATACTTGCTATTTACATTTTGAAGAAGTGCCTTAACGCTTTTTTTCGTATTTAGTGCAACCTCCAGACTTACATCAGGAGACAAATGTCTGCTCGTTATCTCCAGAGCCTGCAGCTACAAATCCAGGACCAATGATTTCAAGCCAGTTTTCTCAGTGTAAGTATGCAAGGCAGCATGACTCTTCAATAACAACATTCAAGTGACTATGAGACTATGGATTTGCTGAAGAAAACTGTACTTACAAACATCAGCAGGAGATCTGGCTGTTTACCCGAAGCATAGAAACACAATGAAGTTGCCATGAATTAATCAGTTACTGCAGCATAATGCAATACTATACCTGACTGCATTTGCAAGGTAAAAAGGATAAGAAACCTGTTCCACAGAGGTACATAGGCTGTGTTGTAGCTTGTGCTGGCTGCAGAGTCTGAGATGGTGTATGGGCAGTTACTGCACTTCTTTGCCCTTTACGGTGTTAAGCTGCAATGACTCCAGTTGTTATCTGAATTCTGCATCATTTTTGCAGAAATATTTTTACAGTCAACACACAGTACTACAGCTGTAGCTTGAAACACAAAACAAATGTTTTTACTGATAAAACATGCAAGAACATGTCCCAGTGAACAGATGACTGTAAGTTTTATTAAGGTAAGTATCCCATTTATTATTGGCAAAAGGATAATTTTTTTTAAGATTGTGGTTAGGAATAAGATCCATCCTGTAAGGTGCCCAGTACCTTCACCTTCCCACCGGAGTGCATGAGTCTGTCATGGATGTTTACACAATTGTGCCTGTTAAATGTGTCAGTATGCTCAGGATACAGTTGTTAGTGTTTGGTTGCGGATTCTTGCTGATTTGCAGGATTGAACTTTGATTAAGGTTTATTGTATGATCATTGGTTTTCATTTCTGTTCTTGCGTAGGGATGCACATCCACTATTATTTAGGATGCATGTAAATGCTGAGGTGATCTGTCTTCTTGTTGCCTGCAGGTGAGAATATTTTCCTTTCTCTTTTCTAGGGGCAGATAATGTGACTTTTGATCACACAAGAGTATATAAGCGCTTAGCAATCACAGCCCAGAACAGGAAAGTAATGGTTTCCAGCTACCCGCCTGATTATGAACCATCGTCCAACAGATTCTGCATCAGTCAGGTGATGTGTTCGCAGAGCTTCTCTACTGGGTGCCACTACTGGGAAGTAATTACTGAGGACAGTGATGGATGGGCTGTTGGAGTTGCTCATGAAATGATTGGTAAAAGGGACAAATTAGGAAGAACAGAGCACTCCTGGTGTGTAGAATGGCTCGGTCCCAAACAGCAGCTGTCAGCATGGCATAAGGATCAAGAAACATTATTACACAAGGATAAACCATTGAAGGTTGGAGTTTTCCTGGAGCTGCAAAAGAAGACGGTGTCATTTTACTCTATCACTGACAAAGAAATGCTTTTGCATACATTTGAAATTAATACCTCAAATCCTCTTTACCCCGCTTTCTGGCTGTATTGTCTAGAAAACAATGGATCTTTAACTATAAGTCACACAAACAGGAGATAAAGCCTGATCAGAAAAGTGACAATTTTGCCCATGACTGCAGAGCTTCTATACAAGCTTCAGTATTCAGCACAGGATAGATATCCAAGCTTTCCTGGAAATCAGCAACTGATAACTTCTGCTTTTCTTCATGCTGTGCTCTGATCTTGCCATACTTAATTAAAGCAATTCGAGTATATGCTAAAGGTGGTAACCATCCGTGTGGGAGTGAGGTGGAGTTCTTAAACAGCTGTAAATAGTCCCAGGATTCCTAGAAAGGAATGCACCAAGGAAGCTCCAAGGTTAGGCATAAGCCCTTCCCATGGACCTCATTTTCCTACATTGATCCAAACCATTACAGGAGAACAGATGATGCCATTACATTCTGTTAAGTGACTTCCCTTAGGAAGATCTGATTGACTAAGGAAGGCTCAGAGGGCAAGAATGTTACTGATTCCATGCAAGAAAATCTTTCTCTTTTGAGTAGATACTAAACTACAGGAAACAGGCTTCATATTTGAGGACCTGGCTCTTCAGGGAGGTCTCCCAGAAGAACATCGTCTCACTGGCACCCTATCTTTTTTAGTCTTGCCTAGGCCAAAGAGTTGTCAGTCCTGTGGTGGTGTGACCACAGGAATGGTTTTGGAAGCAGATGTTTTCAAATGTGTTTGTACCAGCTAATGAATCATGCGGTCACTTTATTGCTCTTTCAAAGAGCCAGCAAACAGGACTATGTCATCGAAGGGACCATCTTTTCTTGCCAGGGAGCCCGAGGAAACAAGCAGTTCTATGAGTTTCCTTGCCAGCGTACAGGCAATGTTTCCACCCTTGTTTATCACATCTTTCTGGCTGTAGGGAGCTCCCTGTTGCCCGTGTTGGGTGAAGGGGCCAGAGCTGAGATCCTGCAAAACCTGCTGACAGCTGAACTTTTGAGAGCATCACTGCTTCATGCAGGCAAACTGAAATGAGAGTTCCCAAGAGGCAAAAGCTTTTTCAGGAAGGCAGTGGAATTCCAGAATGAACAAAATAAGAAGTTGAATGTGAATAAAGCATGTGGGATTCAACTAGCTCATTTAGCCAAATGGAGCTCCATGGCTCTTAAACTCATTGATAGAACTGCTGGTAATCTTCAAGATTACTCTTTGCTGTCACTGAATGCTCTGAAAGCTCTTTGGACTAAATACACGTTTGTTAAGATCCCATAGGTGCGCCTACCAGGTTCTGCAAGGCTGGGACTAGCTCTCCCCCGGTGTTGCCAACAGCGTAACACCTGGCTCATGCCGCTGCCTCGCGTTAGGACTGAGGTGTCCTTTCTTGGTCCACCTGGCAGTAGAGAGTGACAGCACGATGAGCTCACTGGGCGCCTCTCGTTTTCCACATACGAGTTGTGCCGCACCGCCCAGGAGCTGCAATTTGTTATGGTTTGGATCATAAATCACCACAAAATTTGTAAGGGCCTGCGTTGTCTTACTTCTGATCTGTTCCTGCGCGCCCGACGTACTCGCGCGGCTGGCGCAACGCCGCAACCAGCGCCGTTTCGTTACAGCACACGAAATACGCGTCATGGCTCCTTAACGGCCCGAAAGCGAGTCACCGTCCCGCGGCAGCCCCGAGCAGAACCGGCCCCGGGGGGGGGGACGGGGGACAACCCC
>WEKW01014607.1:201-11960 GCA_013389905.1 Sula dactylatra
TCACAGTTCTCCTGAAACCAGTGGACTAACTAGCAAAACATTGTGCCCTTTTGAATTCAGTCTTCTACATTTTTCATAAACAGCTTGAATAATCAGACCTTAGGGTTTTGAAGTTGAATAAAAACTTGCAAGAGGAAGTAGTGACACTGGCTATATTCTGCACAGTTTACTGAATTTAAAGAAGGGGTCTATGGCTCCAGTTGCATCAATCTCTGTCGCTGACCTTTCAGAGGGCAGCTGAGCTCACTCTACCTTTTTTGCCTTTTAACTCTTCAGTCTATTTAGGCTGTAAAGCCTTCTAGATAAGCATCTAGCTTTTATAGACTGTGCAAGTAGACCCTCCCATGATGGATCCCCATTGAGTGGTTGTGACCTTCAGCTGGCATTATTGTACAGGTAACGAACAACAGCCTTAACATCCCAGGCTGGAGTTCTTCCACAGAGATCACACATCTTCTGAGAAGTTCCTATAGCTTTGCATAAAACTAGAGGAAACTTTGCAAATGCAGATAATGATTTCTTCACAGAATAGTAGGAATGTCTCAACAGACAGAGTATTAAACAAGAATACTAAGCATATATTTATGAAATGGGAGATATCCTCAGATAAAAGTCATTATGATAAATAATCACTGTTCATCTGAAACTATTTCTCTGCAGAGAATGCATTGATTTTTAAACACTGAAATCAATGGGAACTGCTGCTTAAAAATTGATGGTGCAATATGGCCCATGTTATCAATGGTTTGCATTTATTCACTCTGTTTTCTGAGATTTTCAGTTGATTGTCTTTCGGATTAGCTGTCGAGCTTCTTGAATTGCAGCCCAGACTTGATCTTCTGTGGGATAATGCTTTATAAGTTTCATTTCAGGCAAGCTTCTACTCAAAGTAACAATGACAGAATCTGACTTAGCACAGTTCTTCTGGTGGAAATTAAATATTCTGTGCTCACATACCCTATTACCCACTTGAATACCAGAATTTTTCAACTGGAATTTTTTAATTGATTGTGGTAGCTCTGGAGTTCTTAATTTAGCAGATGACACTTTCTATGCTCTTTCATAAGCAGAACCTTTTCAAGTAGTCTAATGCTCTGAGGGGGTTGCTGTCTACCAGAGAACACAAATACTTGCATGTGCTCCCCTAACACAGAAGGATCGGGAGGACTGATACAGAAAGAGCCTACATATTTCAGCCTTCTTAACGCACAAACAGACAAGAAAAAATCAGTAAGGTTCTGGTTCACCATGCATCAACACAAAGAAGATGACAGGTAAGGCTGCATATGTGGAAAACCACAGAGAAATATTGTAAAGAAAATCAATAGCCTGAAACACCTGAAATATTGTTTTGAGTTCAAGCTAACAGCCCATCAATTGTTCTTTCTATGTTAGCTTAAACTTTTCCATGAAGCTTCTGCAATAGATACAAAAGTGGACTATATGGACCATAGATCTGAATCAGGGGGGCTGTTCTTCTGGTGAAGGTCTGGGAAAGGTTTGGGGCAGGGCTTTTCTTGATATTTCCAGCAATGGCTGGTGCAACATACCTTTTTCTGAACAGCTTCCTGATAAGGGGAAGTTTTCGAGAGTATAAATAATGATTTCCAGAGATCTTTGTGTGTGATCGTATCTAAGTTACACAGGTTTCAGTTAGCCTGATCATAACTCCTCAGTCTAGTAAAAAATAAATTTGACCACCATAAAGAGAGAGTACTGTATCAAAAGTATAAAATGTGTAATGTACACTTCAGACTCCCTAAAAGGCAATGGTACAATATACAAGACACATTAGGCTTATATAAAAATATCATTCACCAGCTAAACTGATTTAATAAGAAACTAGATTTGCTTTGAAATTATTGCAGGAAGCAATAATTTAGTGCATTTTAAAGTGTGATGCATTATTATATTAGCAAAATTGAGTCTAGAACTATTCTGAAGAATGAATTCCTTTCTGTTCTCCTGCACCTTTATTTCTATAGACAAATATCTTGATAATTAGAAGCTATAATTACACAATAAGATTTTATTAATTGGTCAATAATCACAAGGGCATTATTTAATGAAATGAAATTAAAGAGCAAGTATATTTTCTCCCTTCTCTAAGAATTGCTTGTTCTAGTTTTCAGCTTACTGTAAGTCTCTCATACACACAAAAAAACCCTCTTTATTGCTCTGCTAAGTCTGATTTGTAAAAGGCGAGGTGAAGAGTTCAGACAGGCATCTAAGCACACCCCAAACAAAATAGCTCTGATTCCTGTACACTACATGAACAAACAAGAGCTGCATCCCATCGGACTCTCGACAGATCTGTCATTGTTTACCATTAGCTCTGTCGTATTCGCATGCCTTGTCATTCTGTGCAGAGGGGCAGGGGTTGGCCAGCTGCCGATTTGCAGAACTGACTTATATCTCCTGTTTTCTGTAGATGCTGCAGGCAGCATAGTTCCTGATGAAAGTGTGCTCCCTAGTGTCACAGCTCTACAAAGGCCAGTGAGCTCCAGTTAGGAAAGTACAGAGGGAAAAAAGATCTCCGAGTGTTACTTTAGCAGATCTTTCTGTTTCTGGAAGGCTTATTCTGTTAAGGATATCTATGTTATTACTCTTAAAATAGCATATGCATTTAGTTTTCAAAATAAAAAACAGGTTCAGGCAATTTTCTCTTTTCTTTAAAAAAAGGTAAGAAGTATTTCATTGTTTATGGCTCAGCAACAACTTTTCAATCTGGCATAAAAAAGAATGCTTAAAACAAGCTCAAGGACATAGATATTTGAATACATCAGTAGCCTGATTTTTTTTTTCTTTTTTTTTTTTTCCAGTGCAATAGTGGCCTCCAATTTCCGTTGCCATTTAGGTTATCAGCATTCTTAAAACAAGGCTTACGGACCTCAGGTGTGTTGGTGGCTCAGCTGTGCCTATAATCTATTGCACCTGCTCTGTATTATAGGATGTAAAGTTAAAAACCAATGTTCCTAACTCAAAGGTTTCACAGACCCTGTAGGACACAGTTATCCACATTGAGCCTGTGGTGATGATGGGTTAATCTAGCCAACTTTCAACATTTAAGCTTAAGCAAATTTAAAGACCAAGCGTTTAACTGGCCATCAAGGCTAACACTGTGTGTAGTGGAGAGAGACAAATACCTCTGGGTAGTGGTTCATTTCACCTACATGAGAGACCTGCTTTAGGCTGGAATATGTTACCCTATCACCAGATTAAAATAGATGTTGAATTTTCACATGACCAAAGTCAAACAAGGTGAAATCTACTGTAAGTGCTAAGTCATAAAATTTTCATGTGGTAAAATGTGAATACATGTAAAATTTTATATTTGCTCATTTTTCACAAAAGTACTTTGCTGCACAAGGTGCCCCACACTGGGCAATAAAACACAAGGTATTTAGTGGCGTGAATGCACATCATACCAGTACTGTTGATTGCAGAGATGTCACCCCAGAGGCACAGCATGCAGATCAGAATCCTGGTCAATGGAAAGCCATATAACTGATCTCATATCCCTCCAGCACCTCTAACAGAAACTACTTATTCTGATGTTGTCACTATCTTTTGTCCAGTGACAGTGTCACAAAGACAAAAAGATAATCTGGTGTAGTAAATAGCAGAAGAGCTCATTACAAAGAGGAACTTTACAGAATTTTCTCAGAATAATATTTCTGAAGAGCAAAACATATCGAACAAATTCTGTGACTCTGCAATTAAGTAAGAGTTTAGAAAGCACAAATGATACATTTGTGAACCTCATTCATGATATACCAATAAATAGGTGATAAATATTTCAAATATAATCAATATCTGGTAGAGCTTCAGGCATCCACATTGCAGGCAAAATCATTTTCTTAATCTTCCAAGGGAAATTATTTGCCTCTACAAGAACAGTAACAAGAAGGAAGCCTTTTTTTCCAAATGCAGTTATATGTTTAATACTGATATAAATACCCATGGAGAATAAATATCTTACTATGCAAATAGCCCAGATGTGTATAACAGCAATACTCAAAGTGTAAGACAATCATATTTCTGGAATACTTTTCAAACTCTGACTCAGTACTGGAAAAACTGAAGATGAAGTACGTGATTGAAAGTTGTACTTTTTGCATTCCTCTTATAAAAAACTACATTACATTTGCTACATACTCAAGCAAACTTTTTAATAGATCTTCTGCTGACTATTACATGGGCTAGGAAGCTAAGTATAGCTTAACATCTATCAAAAATTAAATTGACATAATAATTATGCATTGATGGAGCGTAGAGTAGCTGATATCTTAGGCTCCCTTCCTGTTGCAAATTTATCTAGTCAGTAAATGTGCAGGATATTTAAAATTATGGTTTTTTTCTTTTTTCTTCTTTTCTGACATCACAATAATTTATTAGGAAATAACTGCCATCAGCAAAGACTCACATATTATTTCATACAGGAAATATGAACTATACTATAAAGAAAAAATTAACATAGACTTACCTCTTCATGTAATGAGGTAGCAATTAAAGTCTTAAAATTTCATAAATGTAAAATGAATTTTTTCCCATTTTTTCTGAAAGATTCTATTAATTTTTCATTCAAAGAAGACGTAGATGTTTAATATATACTGTTCTTTTTCTCTCCTGCCTAAAGAACAAAATTAAAACACTTTATGCAATATGTTCAATTCATGAAGGAGGTATATAGGGGTAGATAGGTAGGTAGGTAATATATTCATCCCTCTTAAAGTTTCGTTACAAACTACTTTTCACTTCATTTCTGAGAGCAGAGGGGTGTTTCTCAGGTTACTTACCCTGACGGATGAACATTTCAGAATTCCTGCGAAGTCATTGAGGTTTTACAGTATCCCAAGGAGACCAATGGGTCTATAGTAGTATAAGGCCCAGATTCTTCTGAGTTTTCCATTTAACTTTGATATTTCAGTCGGTATATGGTATATTGTGTAAGGATGGAGAAGGCAGTGTACCTAACCTTGCTCCTTTTAGTCTTAGAACAAGTTAGATTTTGCAATGAAATCAAAGAATGGATGTCACTAAGAAAACTTAGTGCTGGAGACTTAGCAGAGAAACTAATGACAAAAATGTGTTTCCTTCACATCGTGGGGGTGAGGGGGAAGCAAACATGGAGAAAGCTGAAGTGATCTACTCACAAGCTGTAAAGGCTTGATGAGTCCACGTAATATAGCGATCCTGGTTAGTACCAGGGACTCCCTCTATTATTTCATTTAGGCTCCAAACTTAGTTTTAGATGTGGTACCTGGGATCTGCTCTGGCTGGATCCCTATAAGTCCATGGAGGCTGATGAGATTCACCCAAGGGTACTTAAAAGCTGGCTGATGTCATAGCAAGACCTCTCTCAATGATTTTTCAATGCTCTTGGGAATCTGGAGAGGTCCCAGTTGACTAGAAGCTGGCAAACATTGTCCCAATCTTCAAGAAGGGCAACAGGGATGACCCTGGTAACTATAGGCCCATCTCACTTCCTTGCCTGGTAAAATTATGCAGAAGATTTTTCTGGGAGTTATTGAAAAACACCTGAAAGACAACACAGTCATTGGTCCTGGCCAACACAGGTTCAAAAGGGGAAAGTCTTGCCTAATAAACTTAATTTCCTTCTATGAAAAGCTTTTCCACCTAGTTAACCAATAGAAGCCAGTCGATGTGATTTTTTTGGATTTCAGTAAAGGTTTCAATACTGTCTCTCACAGTATCCTCCTGGACAAAATGTCCAGCATAGAGCTGGACAAACACATAATGCAATGGCTGAACAATTGGCTGATGAGTCAGGCTCAAAGGGTTGTAGTAAATGGGGTTACATTGGGCTAGTGGCCAGTCACTAGCAGGGTTCTGCAGGGATTCATCTTGGGGGCGGTACTCTTTAATTTCTTTATAAATGACTTGGATGTAGAGCTTGAAGGACTACTAATTAAGTTTGCTGATGACACAGAATTGGGAGGAGCTGTTGACACTATCGAGGGCAGAGAGGCCCTGCAGAGAGATCTAGACTAATTAGAGAGCTGGGCAATCACCAACCGCATGAAGTTTAACAAGGGCAAGTGCTGGATTTTACAGCTGGGGCACAGCAACCCTAGATATACATACAGCCTGGGGAATGAGAGGTTAAAGACCAGCTCTGCAGAGAGAAGCCTGGGAGTTCTGGTTGATGGCAGGTTGAACATGAGCCAACAGTGTGCCCTGGCAGCCAAGAGGGCCAACTGTGCCCTGGGGTTCATCAGGCACTGCATCGCTAGCAGGTCGAGGGAGGTGATTGTCCCGCTCTACTCTGTGCTGGTGCAGCCTCACCTTGAGTATTGTGTGCCGTTTTGGGCGCCACAGTACATCAAGGATATAAAGCTGCTATAGAGTGTCCAGAGGAAGGCCACAAAGCTGGTAAAGGGTTTAGAGGAGAAACCATATGAGGAGCAGCTAAAGTCACTTGTTTTGTTCAGCCTAGAGAAAGGGAGACTAAGGAGTGACCTTATTGCAGTCTACAGCTTCCTCACAAGGGGAGGAGGAGGGACAGGTGTGGATCTCTTCTCTCTGGTGACCAGTGATAGAACCCGAGGGAATGGCAGGCAGATGTGCCGGGGAGGTTTAGGTTGGATATTAGGAGAAGGTTCTACACCCAGAGGTTGGTGGAGAACTGGAACAGGCTCCACAGGGAGGTAGTCATGGCACCAAGTCTGACGACATTCAAGAAGCACTTGGAAAACGCCCTCAGTCATATAGTGTGAATTTGGGGTTGTCCAGTGCAGGAAGATGAGTTGGACTCGATGATCCTTGTGAGTCCCTTCCAACTCAGGACATTCTATGATTCTATATCTTTTTGCCCCCTCGTATGTTTTACTTTCACATGGATCTAAACACTGCAGGAGATAACAGCAGAAGGGTTTGCATCTGACATCATGTTTTCTATTAATTAAGGTATTAAAAAAATCCTAGATTACTCTCACATCTCAAAGACTCCACATGGAAGAGGAAGGAAACAGGACATGAAAAAGCATGCTGATCTCTTACTATTTCATCAGTCTTTCTATATTTCTCATGCTAGCTAATGTATGGTAGACTTTACTATTAAACTTTTGTGAAGACAAATTAGCTGTTTCTTTTGGGTTCCTTTATAGGAAGCCCTCATGCAGTAAACAGGAAATTACCCAGTGG
This sequence comes from Sula dactylatra, assembly GCA_013389905.1. NCBI lineage: Eukaryota > Metazoa > Chordata > Aves > Suliformes > Sulidae > Sula > Sula dactylatra. The sequence continues at coordinate 7,369 of WEKW01014607.1, forward strand.
GAAGTGTTCTTCTAAGCCTGGGACACATTTTTTTATTTGGAATAGGAACACAACTCAACCCATCCTCCTAGTACCCAAATGAAATCAAGGGAGTGTTTCAACCATCACTGTATTATTGAGTTTACTAAAAACAGATTATTTCATTTTTATTACAATTATTATTCAAATACTTCCTACAAGGTTAGATACAATAGTATTCCACTTATATGGAGCATAGTCATTGTAATTTTTAATTAATCCATTTTGACCTTTTAATTTGTGATTTATGAAGAACAGAGTCTGATGCTGTGGGACAAATCTGACATTTATTCAAAGGATAATTTAAGTGTTTTAAGATGTCTGCAAGAAAGGAACTACAAAAAACTAGTGACATGAGTTCATTCATAACACCAATAATTCTTTAAAGTTTAGTATTTCAGATGTACCTGGGTTTAGTTTGTTTATTGACTGTCCTACATACTCTACAAAGCAAGAGTTGTATTTTAGTGAGCTGCTATAGTCTACAGCTGTGTTTCAGTCTAAATGACTTGCTCTTATCCATTTTTTTTCCTGCTTTATCTGTAAGGCTTATCTAGTGTGCTATCACTACCCAAAAAGTACCAAGTCGTCCTTGATTTTAAAAAGTATTTCTTATGAAAGGCTTGTAGCGACCCTTGAATTTTACTTCCTGACAATAAAATACTGAAATGCTTTCTTCTAGCAATTAACTTCATAACACAGCTTACAAATCACTTTATTTCCTACCTATACATCTTCTAACAAGTTCTCTAAGGGTACAGTGTTCAGCCCAAATGGAACTCAGATCATGATTTGGGTCCTACAGTGCTACTTTTCCTTCCACTTAGGATTTGAAATAGTACATACAAGCAAGCGAAAAGAATACCTGTAATGCCATACATTTTAAAGGTAAAAACCAAAAATGTTCACATAAAATAAAAAAATTGGAACATTACATATGGGAATGAATTTGATGAATGTGGTGTATAGTATATATTTGGGAGAAAAATTGCCTTTAATCCATTATTTCAGTAGGAAATATATTGTACAAGATATGTAAAAATCAGCTTGACACTATGAATAGACTGTTCTAATTGAAAGTATACTTGCTTTTCATGATAAATGGCATGATGATTGTATTATAGATAATTATAGTAATTTTGAAATGTTTTATATATGTTTAAGTTTATTATATTAATGCTATGGATTATTGCTTTTGATGTAGTTTTTCTATATAATCCTCAAACAATTTATGCTGCACATTAAGGAACAGAATCTATCTTACTCATTATTCCACAGCAAGCTTCACATAATTTTGGTAATCTTTTCTTTTCCACCAGTTACCTCTTTTGCTTCCCTACCCTTCAACTAATAGATAGGTAACCTTAACTGCACAGCTATCTTTAATGTAAAAATCAAGCTCTCATACCAAAATACACAAGCAAAAAACATCTCAAAGGCAGAATGACAAGAATGTATGAAACTTCCTGGAGAATACGGAGGACTCTCTGAAGTAGAAAATTATTTTTCTCTGTACTCAGCATGGTCTGTGGTACTACTGTATAGTGGAGCAAGAGGAACAAGAAGACAATCCTAGCTTTTCACATTTTATCACTTTCATTTTATAGATGCGAGCATGATTTTCAGCTTTAATCTGGGGTCCTAGCTATAAGCCTCTTTACAGAGGTTCCCGAAAATATCTTAGGAAAACTTTTATTCAGCTTTATTGTCATGAAAAGTCCTTGTTTCAAAGGGTCCCTGATAACATTTTAGAAAAATCTGAAGATACAATACCTTTCCACTGGCAAGGAAACATAAATGTTTCTTTCTTACTGAATATGAACCTTTGATTATCAGTTTCTGAAAAATCCAGAGCACTTTTGATGAGTGCAAACTTGGGCCTTCTTGGTTCAGAAGACTTTTTCCCCCCAATTTTGAAATGGATGTAATACACTTCAGAAAGATATTCCTTGGTCTACAGGCAGCCAACAGTAAAGGTCCTGAACTAGTTCAAAACTCAACAACATTCCTTATTCACTGCCTGAATCTGAATTGACTTCTACATCACTTTCACTCACACACAGTATAGAAGAAATGTAGTTGGTTATGAAGAGAAATGGCTATATCGTTCTGTTCCTATAGGCCCCGTCTGATGTGTAAGGACTACCAATGACTCTGAAGTTTGCAGCTTCTAATTTCTCAAAGTTTGACCACTTCCCAGAGCACTTACAACATGTGCTAGGGCAGAAAACCTGCACCTAAACTGATGTATTTCCTGAAGATCCAGGGGCATCTTTCCCATACCTTGTTTCCACATGTTGGAGGGATAACGCAAACGTGGTCTGCAACCATATATAAATTACCCAGGTGGTGAACACATTTACTTCTGCACACTTCCTTCTATTAGGCAAGAGCAGGATTTTGAACACAAAAAGGGTTGATTTCCCATGGTGAATGAGGATTCATGGCTATTCTCATCATATAGAACATATTGTAACTCCTCCTCCTTATTCTCTGTCTTTTTGCTCCATCTTACTCTCATGCCTGGCCTTTACCAGCTGAAATGTCATCTAATGAATTAGATGAAACAGTGCTGTCATCAGAATCAGCATCAGCAGTTCTGTTTGACCTCTCGATTTATAATGGTTCAGTCTCTCTTAGGAATTTAAGGTCAGATCAAATTTTAATTTTTCTGACATTTGGAATTGTAAACATATGTTTAGGACAAAGACAGTAAGAAGAAAATTACTGGGACTTAGTGAAAGGTTTCCCAAAGAAAACATCTTTTTTCTCCACTTACAACCATTAAAAAAACCAAACAAACCAAATGAACCAAACAAATCTTTCTCTAGCTAGAAACTATTAAGTAAAAATTTTTTTTGTGAAGAAATACTTTGTAGGGAAAATGGAGGAGAAAATAATACTAAAAGAGGAAAGGAGTTTCAAAAAGGACTAGAGGAGCTAAAGAGGGATGAAGGAAAAGGAAAAGGAAAAATTAAGCTTAACCAACAGGAAAATCTTCCTGACCATGAAATTTGCAAAGATCATGAAAATGACAGAAGTGAAATAATGAAAACATTTCACTACTTGGAATATTTACATTTTTCCTGGGACAAAAATCTAACTATTCCAATAAAAATTCATGCAGGACTTAACAGCCTGTAAATCCACCTCTACATCTTAATACTTAGGGGTCTTTTGCAATTATAGATGCAGAGGTCCCTTCAGCATAGGATATTCTTGTGAGCATCAAATGGCCATTCACATATTTTTGGCAATCAGTAATCCATAAGATTTACCCTGTGAATCACAAAAAGGACTATCAAATCAAACCTGAATTACAGGTACTGAGCACTGGCAGAACATACTATTTAAATGGAAGATTAAGCTACTACTTATCAAAATCAGGCCTCCATGGCAGAAGACTCTGTGAAAGAACAGTTTTCAGAGAACATTGTTCCATGAGGAGGGCAGTGAGAGCCCTTTAGGTACATCCCTGATAATGAGAGGCCCTGGCAGCGGTCCTCCTATAGAACCTCAACCTTGTCTTCCATGGGGCTACATCTGCAGGCTGAGTTTTAGCCAACCAGAACAAGAATAGCATTAAAGGTGGGGACCAGATGGCAGTGTCCTGGACTTCAATTGAAAGCAGACAACTGACATATGTTTAACTCTCAAGCCCTTCTGAAGACAGGATAGGGCATGTATGAATCCATGGTTCTGAGTTCACCAGCCATTCCACCCACCATGGAGATGAAATCTCAAAATGTCATGATTCAGAATCTGCAATCTTGAGTTTTAAAGTTGTTCTGTACAGAGGAAAAAATGTACTTATTGCTCAGAAATAGAACATATATGAGCACATACAGGATCCAATATACAGAATACAAGAAGGTTTGCCAAAAGGATTTAAAACTGTTCAAGCGAAACCCAGCTGCTTTGATATTTCTGTGCAAAAAGTGAGGCTTGGTTTCCACAATTTGATGTTTTGCAGTAGCAGTTCACTCAGCTCAGGTTTCATTGTAACCTCCTGGTTCCACTTATAACCAACGATTAAACATTTTCTTTTGGTAAGGAACTTTTCTTACTTGGTTTCTGCCCAGATAGGAATGACTTTGGAAAGTCTGAGGAAAGTCCTGACATATGTTTGAAATAGATTAAAGGGGTGGGGAAAGGGGGCACTAGCCTTTTTCATTACCGAAGTTATTTTAAACTGACAGTCTTTAGACCAGAAAATGCTTCTGCATTTTTACCGAATAATATTTGCCTGTGTAATGAAGAAATTAAAGGATTTAAAAAAAAAAAAAACAAAAACCAACAAAACCACAAAACAAACAAACAAAACTAACAAAAAAACTAAACAAAAACTAGACTGAACTAATCCTAGCATCACAATGCAGACAAACAGACACACACACCAGTTGTATATACCAAGGAACAATTCTACAAATCTTCCAATGTGCCAGATACCTCTCAAGCCTACAATGAGCTAAGCTAAACTCTCTGGACCATGGGAGGAAAAGTTTCCCTCAGTATTTTTTCTCCCTGAAATAGAAACACTTTGCTGCCTATTCAAAGGCCGTAGGCTAAAATTC
>WEKW01014607.1:13769-38295 GCA_013389905.1 Sula dactylatra
TGGAAAGAGGTAAGAACTAATTCTAAACAGAGAAAAAAATTCTTTTGCTCACTAAATTAAAATATAATTAATTTATTTAATTAGTATACAATCTTTCAGATCACTGAATCTATCAAGAGAAGAAGTAGAAAAAGTATTCTCCTCCTATAAATCCATTGTCTCCATATAGAACTGTGGAAGCAGAGATTGAAGGTATTTACTGAGCTTTCATTTGCTAATAGTTTCACTACATTGTTTGAAGTCACTTTTCATTCTAACATCATTGTTTGCAATTTAAAACAGTGCAATTTATTAAGGATTTGTCCAAATAAGATTAAATCTTTTCTGCCAGCTTTGAGTAGGATTCATTACATAAAATAAATATGATCCAAAACCTGTATCTAGACCACTGTTGCAAGTTGCTTGGTTTTCCTGTTTCTATCTGGAGGGCACTTGAGTTTCTGTTCCTTTAGGCAATAGCAGTCATTTTCTGCAAGTGGACAAGATACTGTCTGTCAGCCACATCTGAAAGCACCAGTACATAACTGGGGTTTGGTTTCTAATTTCAAGTCAGAGAGTGCAAAATTTAGAAGAAACAAATGCATCGTCTTCAGTCAAAAAGGCAGGTTGTCTTGTCCTAACTCTGCAAATCCTTGCTGAAATTATTTTGAAATAATTCACACCTTTTTTTTCCCCTTATGTTTTCAAACTTTGTGTGGGAAATTTTGTTCTTTCTCCTGCACATCCAGTCGAAGGCGATCTACCACCAGTTTCTTTCCAAACCGCCAAATAGAAGGCAGACTCTTTAGTGCCACATTCTGCACATCATCCCTGAGTAGCAATTAGAAAGGAGTAATTTCAGACTGCAAGTCCAGCCGTCTTCCCGGGAAATCAGGAAGCATGTTTGCAGTGCAGCATGACTTTTCTCAGCTTGGAGTCCAAACCAAAAGTGAGCATACTGCCAGCTTAGCTGTTCGGAGACAGTTGGCAATAACCTTGCGAGTAGTGTATGTTGAAACGGAAGACAAATAAAATATTAAAAAATATGCTCTTAAATTTCAATATTTAGGAAAAAGTTTCAATCCCAGACAATGCATATGAGCCTTAAAGAAAAGGTTACAACTTCCAGTATGCCTTGGAAAATCAACTGTCAGTTAAGATAAGGAGTATGTGTTGTCTAGGGCTTAATGTTAAAAGTTGGCTGGCCCTGTATTATGTTTTCCATCACTGTCCATGACTTACTGTAAGAACTTGCAAAAGTCATCTGGCCAATCTGTTTCTATTCCCAAAGGAGCAAAACAAGGCTAATTTACTTACCATTATCCAGGACTTCTGTGAGCCTTAGATGTATTTAGCCCTCTGTGATACTAGCAGATATCATTTTAAGTTCTTTTGGGCCAGATTCTGTCATCAGCTTTACTCATGTAAATTCAACATCATCAGTGTGTTTTGTTTTTTATATTCAAGTGGCGTTAATAGGAATTGAATTTGTAACATATTTATTTTAAACAGAATTTTTGTGCTTTTCACACTCCCAGTTGGAAAATGAAAATGAAAATGAAAATGAAAAGGAAAATGAAAATGAAAAGGAAAAGGAAAAGGAAAAGGAAAAGGAAAAGGAAAAGGAAAAGGAAAAGGAAAAGGAAAAGGAAAAGGAAAAGGAAAAGTTATCTTTTAGGAAGAAAGTCTTAGCTGTAGGGGATATCATGTCCACAACAAGTCCAGTAGAATAGTGTTGTGCATCTCTTGACATTTTCAAGCAAAGCTTTACATGAATCATCTGGAATAGTGCCAGCCCCATAATGTGTACAAGGGAATTTTATGTATGTATGTAACACAGTAATTAGAACCTGTGAAAGGTTAGTTTATCCTTCAGAAAGACTATTTTCATTATACTGTTAGGTAACAATTTTTCATATGGCTGCAAGTTTGACCTTTTATTTTTTTTTTAATCAATAATCTAGGCNGTTTTTTCAACTTTTTTTTTTTTTTTTTTTTTTTTTTTGTAAACTTGCTTTTATGAGTGTGGAGTTTCGTGGGCTGAGAAATCAGGGACATTGCAAACAATCCCTGCACAGATGGTCAGATGGAACATAAGGTGAGAATCAGAAAAGTTGCTACTTAGCTACCCTCACAAAGTTAAGAATAAGCACCTGATAAGAATGTACATGATACTAAACAGGCTGTGGAGTTTTGAAAGAAGAGCTACCAGGTTCTCTTAGCCTTTTTTTTTGTAGGAATAGCATATGGATGCCAGGAGGCCCTCACGTGGGGCAGGGAAAACTGAAAGCAAATTAGAAACAGAAGTGGAATAAGATTCAGAAGAATTAAAAACTGCCAACACAGCCTGATGTCTAAAGTTGATAACGGATTTGTATTTCCTCTAGTCCTCTGAATTCTTTATCACTACATTTCCCTGTAAATTATTAGGGTTGCATTTGGCATGTGGGAACTTCTATATCGTGTATCCCAGTGAATTACAAAGGGATCTGCAAGCAGAAAAATACATTGCATCTTTTCTAGGATTTAATGTGTTGACTGTCCTTTAAAAATGCAGTCTCTATCAGCAAAATTTTCATATATAGCGTCATCTGTTTGACACATAATTGGCTTGATTTAATAATGCATGACAATATTTGATTTGGGACTGTGGTTCATCCAAACATATTGAAAAAGTGAACACATTTACCCAGCAAATAAGAGCTCTTTTTTTTTATTTAAAAAAAAGCTTATCACTATTTTTGTCTTTAAAGAAACCACCCGCACTTAAAAAATAAAGCCTCTTTTTTATTTGTTTTAATTTTTCCCCCTTTAACCTATGATTACTAGAAGCAAAAGAATTAGACAGAAAAATAGAAAAAACTTTTATTTCTAATTCTGGCTTGTACGTCTTCCCTATTTTTCCTGTACTTTAAGCAAAGATCACCTCACAATTTCTCCTGAAAAGTCTTCTTGATTGTTTTGAAAAATTACCAGCATCTATTGGGAGGAAAGCAGTTTTAATAAACAATAGAGAAAAATGTCCACCTGATGAAAAAAATGTCAGAAGGAACAAAGACCAATTGTTCTATATGAAATTGTTTTAAATCTGTCTGGACATTGTTTACCTAAATATATGGACAAGACCACACTCCTTTAAAAGAATATTGCTTTGTATTAATAACTCTGTCCTTCAAAAATATGTTCCTTGACTGTTCTCTAATGTACCTATGTCACCTCTCGAAACATTCTTCCAACACAGGAAAATATAGGTTCCTATTCTACAGGTGAAGAAATAAGAGAATAAAGGTCTTAGTATAATTCCACTGAAGTTTATGAGTCTGTCATTCGAGAAAATGTTTTTAAAATCCAGAGCTTTAAGAAAGACAAAGGTGCATAAAGCAGGGCTAGGAAGAGATGTAATCACTGAATAGAAAAAATACCATTTCTAAAATCTCTGTTCAACAATGACCTCAGTCTGGAAACAACAATATGCTCCTGGAATGTTTTATGCCTCTTTTGGACCTGGGATTTACAGAAGCTCCACCTACATCTAAGAGCTTGGCATTTCCACAGTGAGGTGCAATATCCTTAATAAATTGTATTCTATGACCTATGTGCCCAGTGCAGATTTCTGACTCTTACTACACTAGACAATTCAGCCTCTATGTCCTCTATTTCTAAATGTCTTTCTGCAAAGTCATGTTCTGAGGTAGAGGAGCAGACTGAATCCACATCTGAATGAACCCATAATTTACCCCTTCAATTCACCCTATGGTTCCCAGTTGTAACTGATAATCATACTGTGTTCATTTTCGAGGCATATGTTTGACACTCATAGTGATTGGCCTGGTCACTAAGATTTTTCTTTGAATGTTTTATGGCACAGAAAACCATTCCAGAAAGTAATGCCAAAGACTGGAAATGCACTTATTAGAAGAAAAATAGTATAAAAATTTAAACCAAAGTATTTTAAATGTAACATGTTTTACAAAAATACAATCAAATGTTCTCAAACAAACAAACAAAAAATCAAATTTTTTTTTTTGAAACGAAAAACCCCAGAAAGTCATTTTGTTAAGTGAATATTTTGGACAGGAAGAAAAAGCTACTTCTGTAACTTTTCATTTGATCAATGCAAATCTTAGGCATTTCCTACATTTGATGAAACAGGTGTAGAAGGAATGGATAGAATAGTAAACATGAAGAAAACATGAGAAATCATGGCTTTTTTCAATAGCTGTAGAATTTGTTATCCCTCATAGATGTATGTTATGGATTAGCAAATGTTGTAATATGGCTGCTCTGAATTCTGGCTTGCTTTCCCTGTCAACAAAACTCATCTACTGATTTGATTGAGTTCTTTGGCTTCCTTTTTGAGTTTTTTATCATCTGGATGGATGTTCTGATGTTGCACAGTACAATTTCTACTAAGGCAGGATAAAAAGAGGCAGACAGAAAGACATGGATGGGGAAAGTATGTAGGTAGAAGGGAAATAAAAAGAACAGAGAAAGCAGAACAAGTTCCCATTTTTCTAAGTCATCCAATACTTATGAATAGGGCATTCTTCCCGGTATATGCTGGTTTAGATGTTGCAGTGAATGAATTTCATTAAACGATCAGAAACTCAGGGGAAGGACTGACTGCAACCTGCTGAGTCACCTTTCTGCTATGAAGTTATCTTTTTCATACACTGACTCTGGTGCCTCTAAACATTGACCCAATTTTAAAGTCTCCTGGTAATGAGATAAGCTCAACATATGAAAATTGTGAGTGGCTAGAGATTACTTAGTATGAATGCAAATGTGAGGAGAGAGTGTATTGGAGTAAGAAGGGAAGGATAATAGCACATCATCCCTTTCTTTATTCTATTCATTAAATAGTCTATTGTTGGAATATCAGTTTTGGTCCTGTGCTGGTTTTGGCTGGGATAGAGTTAATTTCCTTCGCTGTAGCTGGTACAGTGCTGATGGCAGGTGGATGTTTCAGTTGTTAAGTAGCCGCTCAGTGCCCCTAAGCTGTGCCTACACTAGTCTGGGACTTCTCCAGCTTCCCAGGCTCTGCCATGTGCACAGGAAGCCGGGAGGGGAGGGACCACAGCCAAGTCAGCTGGCCCAAACTGGCCGATGGAATAGTCCTTGTCGTATGACGTCATGTCCAGTATATTAACTGGGGGAGCTGGCAGGGGCAGGGAGCGACCGCAGCTGGGGACATGTGGCATGTGTTGGTGGGTGATGAGTGGCTGCAGCACCTGTGGTTTGTTTTGGTTGTTTACCCTGCCCCCTCCCGGGTTTTCACGTCTCTCTCTGTCCCCCCTCCCCCCCCATCTCTCCCCCTCTCTCCTTTTTTCTTTTTCATTGTATTATTATATTTGATGTTATTATTGTTTTATTTTCATTATTAAACTGTTCTTACCTCAACCCATGAGTTTTTACCCTTCTGATTCTCTCCTCCATCCCGCTGGTGGGGGAGTGAGCGCGTGGCTGTGTGGGGCTTGGTTGCTGGCTGGGGTTAAACCACAACAGGTCCATTGATTCCAGATTGTATCCCCCACTTGTTTACAACTCTCCATTTAATGTCATGAGTTTATCTTGGTGTTCTTCTTTTTTTAGACTAATTAGTCAATTTTTCACCCTATTTAAAGCAACTTTCATTGCTACTGGTTGTTTTTATACCTCATGAACTGTGAAACAATTTCCAATAGCTGGAAAAGGCATGCAAAAGTTTATTTCCAAAACTGTAATATGTGGCTTCAAGGTGACCTTCAAACACAGTGTTTTCTTCTCCAGTGGAGACAAAGGAATAACTTCTACTGTCACTTTCCATTTATTTTGATTTAGCTAAAAGTGGAATTAGGCCCAGAAAATCCAGCTGCTGAAAAAGAAGAAGAGTTAGAGCTGGAATTCACATTTGCGAATAACATTCTGTTCTGTTCAAGCTGGCACAGGTTCTGCATTGATAAGCTCCAGAGAACAGGTCCTTTAGAACATGCTGCTTCAAGAGTTTAATGTGTCTCTGAGCCTTTTCATTCATTTGGCTTTCTTTTCTTTTTTCTTTTTTTTTTTCATCTTATTTCAAGTAAGCTATTGTTTTGTTGGGGTACCTTTTCAATTAACTCCCTCAACCTGATAATATATGGCTTTGCAATGTATAACTAGATGCCCACTCTGTTTTTATGGCTGAGAGAAAAGGATGAAAATTCTGTTGATCTTTCAGAATTTAGATCAACAAGGCAGTGGCCTTCACCTACTGCTGCATTATTTCCTTTTCTAGGATGCAATGAGGTTGAAAAATGGAACATGTTGTAAACGTCTTCTACGCACAAAGGAATCTCCTTCACCACAAGAAATTTGATGGATATCACTATTTGCTGAGTCCCTCAGAGCATAATTTAATCACAGCAGCATTGCCACAAAACAAGCAGTGAATACCTTAGTGGCATGACTACATACTAGTCTTTGGGATGATGACAGAGAACTCTTGTATACAGATGAAGTCTTCTGCACAGTCTATTTGCCAGTACTGTTTGCCTTTCTTACAGCTAGACAATCTAGAATTAAGCAGACTGTCTAAAACATGGTATTATCATTCAGCTCCATGATAAGCAGCTCCTGATACAGACATAGATATTTCATAGAACACAGAATTAAAAAAATGTGACAGATTGTTGATGACTGTTGACAAAATTAGATGAGGTCAGGTCTGGTTTTGCCCCTGAGGACAGAGATGCCACCTGTAGTGGTTTAGCCCCAGTCAGCAACCAAGCACCACACAGCCACTCACTCACTCCCCCCCATCCCAGTGGGATGGGGGAGAGAACTGGAAGGGCCAAAGTAAGAAAACTCGTGGGTTGAGATAACAACAGTTCAATAATTAAAATAAAATAGTGATAGTAGAAATGGTAATGATAATAATAATGATTATGATAATATAATAAAAAGGAAAATAACAAGAGAGAGAAATGAAACCCAGGGAAAAGAGGGAAAAGAAAAAAAACCCACAAGTGCTGTATCCACTCACCACCTACCAACCGATGCCACCCATCCCTGAGCCATAAACACTGTTTCCCCCAGTTAATATACTGTGCATGACATCACATGATATGGAATATCCCTTTGGCCAGTTCGGATCAGCTCTCTTGGATGTGGCCCTTCCCCTCCCAGCTTCTTGTGCACCTGGCAGAGCATGGGAAGCTGGAAAAGTCCTTGACTAGTGTAAGCACTACCCAGCAACAACTAAAACATCAGTGTGTTATCACATTATTTTCATACTAAGTCCAAAACACAGCACTATACTAACTACAGTGAAGGAAATTAACTCCATCCCAGCTAAAACCACGACATACCACCTCCCTGAGTAACCTTTTCAGGGCTACGCTGAACTCTGGGGATTTATTTTTTCTTTAATAACTAACTTCAACCTTCAAAGCTGCAATGTTTGGCCATGCTCCTTGCTATAGTATCTAACATTACCAAAAAGAGTTTCCCTCTGCTTTCTTTGTCATTACCCTTCAAGTACCTGTTGACCATTACTAGACCTCCCTGTACTTTCCTCTTCACTGAACTAACTTAGCCCAGATCTTCCAGCCTGCCTTCATAATCTCTGAGGCCCCTGACCATCTTGGTAGCTCTCTCCAGTCCCTCTCCAGTTTTCTGCATCCTGCTTGAACTGTGGGGCCCAAACTGTACACAGTAATCTTTCTAAATGCATCCATAACTTCCTGTGATCCAATGAGGTAAAATTTTCTCATGTTTCTCCACTATCAGTTCAGCAATGGCAGTGATATTTAACAGTCTCTTGACTCACTGCAACAATCTAGAATTTGACTATTACTCCTAGATTAGTGCCTATTGCACATGGAGTTTTTAGGATTCTCAGTCAAAGACAAGCTACATGCAGGACTTGTGGAGTATTAAGGAAAAACAAGAAAAGGTAAATCTCACTGTATATGATTTGAGGTGAAAAGTACACCTAGTGAAGGTAAAATTTTGATTTTTTTCTTTATTATTTTGTCCCCACTGCACCAATTAAAGTGCCTCAGCAATGACAAGCAGTTAAGTATGAGACCATGATTCAGTGATAACCTGCTGAAGTTGCCTTTTTTTATGCAGTGACTCTTCTGGCTTTTAATCTTTAGTCAGATTTTAAATTTCCTGTTAGTTCAACTTTCAACCAATGACAGTAAAACAGCAAGTGACAAGGGATTGCTTAACATCAATTCAAATCTTGCTGGATGACTCACTGAAATGCCTGGAGGTTAACTTTTTAAACATCAGTTTGTGAGGAAAGAGCAGGTATATGAGAATTATCATTAGCTTTCTGATTCTGTACTTTTGCCCTGGCTAGCTCAATGTACCTGCAGCAGACTACATGGAGAATAAAAAATTCATAGTGGAGTTTATGCGGCATCATTCTAGTGTCATTTGTGGCACAAACTAAATCAGAGCCTATTACACTGCATTTTGAATAATACAATCATTGGATGGTCAAATTCTTTTAATTGCCTGTTGAGTTTAATTTATTACAACTCTTCACTTACAGAGTTTTGAAATGGAAGATGAGATAAATGCTATTAATGGAAACAATAAATAGATAAGAGGTGAGATTGAAAATTAAATTAAACATTTTAGGAGCATAAAAATACAAATTCATTAAATGAATCAAGTATATGCTAAGCCTGACCTAAACAGGGTCTTGAGGCACAAATCCAAGGACCACCAAAAACACCATGCGATATCTGGATTCAGGCTTAAACTTCAGAAAAATGAAAACTTGTCATTTTGTGAGATGATAGAATGTTTCGGAAAAAAACCCCAAACTTATTATTAATAAACTATATATCTGCCTGTACCTATGTTATTTGCATCTATATTATATAAAACATACTCAAATATTTAAATATAATCTTCAACTGAAGCATGTAAGCAACTCCTCTAAAGACAGATCTTCCATCTGAGAATTGTGTGACATTCTAAGTGCTTTGTCCAAAGTAAAATAGCAGCAGAAATTGTGACCATCCCACCCTTTCCTTCATACTATTGAAGTCTAACACTTGGAAAAATTATTCCAAATATATGCCTTTACTGAGAAATGCCATTTTGGGTTATGCTAGCAGAAAAAATGTTTGCTTTTTTGTCTTTGAATCTTTATGTGTGTGTCTGTGTAGTAATGTTTCAAACCCAAATTTAGTAAAATAGTATGTGATAGGTGTCCTAGATGAGACCAAAAACCTATTTAGACCAGTGCTTTGTCTCTGACGCTGATCAGCAGTAGGTATTAAGGAAAAGGTTATCGGAAACAGAGCAAATATACTTCCCATATGTACCTTCCTAATTTCTGGCAGTCAGTGTTACAAGAATATCCTGAACTTGCGGCTGCAATTATAAGCCCACAGCTTTCTTCCAGGACTCACCTTACTGCCCCATTCTTGGCTTATGTCTTCTTCATAATGCTGTGAAAAAATGAAAAGCAGCTTCTTCATTCCATCGGTGATATTATAGATCGCAATCATATCCTCTTTATTTAGCCTCTCCTTAGTAGTTGTCCCGCTATTCTGACTGTCCTCAGCCCTTTTTTGGTCCCACGCTACCCTTGCACCAATAGAAGAGCGTGCAGCATTTGCACTGCAACCATTCCAGAGATTTATACAATGGCAGAGTCATGTCTTTCATCTTGTTCTTTATTGTCTTTCTGATAATTTGAACCTTCTGTTTGTTCTTTAAATTGCTATTCAGCACTAAGCTGACATTTAGAAAACTGTCCACAATGAGTCAAATATTTCTTTGTGGAATACTGGTAGCTAATTCAGAGCTAGCCACTTTGTGTGTATAATTAGGATGCTTTTGGCACTTTTGTCCCTTGAAAATTATTTTGTATTTATCAACAATGAATTTCATTTATCATTTTATTGTCGTGAGAGTCTTCTGTAGTATTCTACAGTCAATTTTAGTTGTAACAATGTGAATAATTTTTTATTACTAAGTTTGACATCTCATTATTCATTGTGTTTCCCAATAATTTATGAACATGTTTCACAGCAGAACACCCTGGTAATAAAATACCAATTCTACTCACTATTATAGTTTCCATTAATGAGTGATAATAGCTAGCTCAGACCCATCTTTTCTATGTAAAATTAGGATTATTTTTTTCCACAATGTGCACCATAGTACATTTATCAGCACTGAATTTCCCTTGCCTTTATAGATTCCAGTCACACAGTATTGTACTGTCCTTTATGATTCTTCACTCGTCTTTCACCTTTGTTATTGTTTTAATAACTCAGTATTCATTAGCAACTTGCCATTCACCCTCTCTCCAGGTCAGTTAGTTACAAACATGGCAAACAGCACAAGCCACAGCATGGATCACTGTGGCACTCCAGTCCAGCCTCAGTAAAAATGCATCGTTTACACCCACCCTGTGTTTCCAATGCTTACCCAGTTATTTATCCGTATGAAGACCTTCCCTCTTATCTCACAGCGGATCATTTCCTGCTTTATCCCTCTGGTGAAGGATATTGTTGAAAGCCTTTGGAAACTATGTGAAGTAGATCTCCCTGTTCCACACAGTTGTTGCCTCCAGGACAGTGAACTTTTAGCTGCTGCTTTTAATAACCATTCCAGCTTTGAAGCAGTTTTCTTTTTCAAAATTAAATATTGCTGTGGAAGATTCAGAAGGAATCTTTTAATCCTTCAAGAATATTAAAATTTATTTAATTTACTATTACAAACAGGTTCTTCTGAATCTGGCTGTATGTACAGATCAGGCCTAAATTAAGAGCTGTTTCTTTTCTTGTGAACTTTTTAATTAGGAATGTGAATAAGCAGTCATGTATGTTGTCTAATCACTTATTTCCTATATCATTCCTTACCAGGATATTACCCAGTTCACATGGAGGTAACTGGAGTCTCCCTTTATCATTTCACTTTTGCTTTAGCTCTTACATTTTACATTAGAATTTTATGTGTATTGGAACCTTCTTGACTGACTAGTTGATAGCGTAGCACTATTAATACTCTGCCTAGTCAAGCTTTCATTTTAATTATGGGAATACTCTGTTGCTTGAACTTAAAGTATTTACGTCATTTCACTTCTTTAACATGCAATGTCACTCCTCCATATAATACCTTGTCTCTCATTTCTGTATCACTTGTGTCCTGCTATCACGGTATTTTGCTGATTCCTTTCCAGTTTCTGAGATGCCTGTTATGTCATATCTCTTATATAATCATAAATTCTTCTATTTCATTATTTTTTATCTGACTTTGCATAGAAGTAGGCAAACAGCTGAGCTCTATCTCTATGCTTCCCTTGCAATTCTTTGCTGAAATGGGACTTTAAATGTTGTTACTGCTTTTTAATATTTCCTACCTGAATTTAACAGGGTCTGTTCTATATTTTTTTTAAAGAAATTTTCAGACTTTACTGGAAAAGAGAACTAGTTCATCACAACCTTTTGTGATTTCTGCAAATCCTGATGATGTTCTCCTATCTGAAGTTGCTAAAACTTTCAGTGTTAAAAGTAACCTTCTCTCAGGTGCAGTGTCTACTTGTTGTAAATATTAAAATTGTATTGGGTTTGTGTGACAAGGTTTTGGTAGTGGGGGGCTACAGGGGTGGCTCTGTGAGAAGCTGCTAGAAGCTTCCTACATGTCCAACAGAGCCAGTGCCAGCTGGCTCCAAGACAGACCCGCCGCTGGCCAAGGCTGAGCCCTTCAGCGACGGTAGTAGTGCCTCTGGGGTAACACATTAAAGAAGGGTAAAAAAACTGCTGTAGAACAGCAGCCAAAGGGGAGCAGTGAGAATGTGTGAGAGGAACAGCCCTGCAGACACCAGGGCCAGTGAAGAAGGAGGGGAGGAGGTGCTCCAGGCGCCGGAGCAGAGATTCCCCTGCAGCCCGTGGTGAAGACCATGGTGAGGCCGGCTGTCCCCCTGCAGCCCATGGAGGTTAGCGGTGCAGCAGACATCCACCTGCAGCCCATGGAGGGCCCCACGCTGGAGCAGGGGGATGCCTAAAGGAGGCTGTGACCCTGTAGGAAACCTGTGCTGGAGCAGGTTTGCTGGCAGGACTTGTGGCCCCATGGGGGACCCACGCTGGAGCAGTTCGTGAAGAACTGTAACCCATGGGAAGGACTTACATTGGAGAAGTTTGTGGAGGACTGTCTCCCATGGGAGGGACCCCACACTGGAGCAGGGGAAGAGTGTGAGGAGCCCTCCCCTGAGGAGGAAGGAGCAGCAGAGACAGCGTGTGATGAACTGACCACAACCCCCATTCCCCATCCCCCTGTGCCGCTAGGCAGAGAGGAGGTAGAGAAATTGGGAGTAAGGTTAAGCCTGGGAAGAAGGGAGGTTGGGGGGGTGGAGGGAGGGTGTTTAAGATTTGTTTTTATTTCTCATTTTCCTACTCTGATTTTGGTGGCAATAAGTTAAATTAATTCCCCCATGGTGAGTCTGTTTTGCCCATGACAGTAGTTGGTGGATGATCTCTCCCTGTCCTTATCTTGACCCACAAAACTTTTGTTATATTTTGTGTCCCCTGTCCAGCTGAGGAAGGGAGTGATAGAGTGGCTTTGGTGGCACCTGGCGTTCAGCCAGGGTCAACCCACCACAAAAATAAATCCACATTTTGTGTAAGGAAAAGAGTATATGCAAAGGAAAATACATCCAAAAAACCACATTCCAGTCTATCTTGATGGGAAATGTCATTCTGTTTCTTCTTTCCATTTCCAGATAATAAAGAGAGCAGAGAATTCTTCCTTCTCAAAAATAAATTTAGAAGATTCATAAAAACCCAAACTGTAAAGTAAGGATATTATTTTCATCCATTTATTAGAAAGAAATAAAGGTGCTCTAAAAATAATTATAGTGTTTTTTAAATCTTTTATGTTAACTCTTTTCACTTTTATATTTAAAGTCACTTTAAAGTAAATGTAAATATAATGTAAATATAATACTGAGGGAGCCTATACTATACCACAGAATGGTTTTTGTAGAATTTGCAACACTAGATAAAATGCCTTGAGTGTGAGATGTGAACATTTGTAAAGCAGCTGTACTCCTAAAACATAGAGATGTATTACTGTTAGTGTATAGATACGACTTCATTTTGAGAAATTAATTAAATATTTTACTTCAAAACCTATTTAAATCAAGTGCCTGCAGGAATTTCTCAGTTACAGGCTATATGCCATTCCTGGCTCACAAGCTTAGATAACAGTATATGCTAAAACTAGAATATTTTATGTATTTGATCTACAAAGATTAGTGTAATTTAATTTTTCATATATTTCCTATTTTTGACTCATTTTTTACTATTATGGTAAAAGCAAAAGAAAACACAAATGCATCTCCCAACACTAGAGGGGTGGAGAAAAAAGCCATACATCATTTTAATTTATTCAAATTTATTGCTGCCATTATCTGTTTTGTTTTCTGCCATTTTCCTGTTTGTGCATCAGTATAAAAGCACTTCTAAGTCCACAGCTGAAACCAACATGTAGGTGAACCCTGTGACATCGATGTCAACCATTTGTCATCTGATCTGTGGTTGCTGGCCAACGCAAGTTGCCTTAGTCTCAGGCACACTCTTAGTGGGGCAGCTGTGGCTTCTAGTAGTGGCAGTGTGTTTTGTAGCCTTTCAGTAAACTGAGTTGCAATCAGCTGATACATTCTGCACAAATTTTCTAAGGCTTTTTCTTTTTTCTAAAAGGCCTTTTTACTCCATATAATTTTGTGTGGTAAATACAGTTTTTCCTTTGAAGTGCTATGCAAGGGAAAAAAGCCAAAAGGACTGCCTGGTAAATGTTTGGGGGTTTATTTGTGTGCGGTTTCTTCTATACCTAATTCCACAGGTTATACCTGTTATCTCACATGAGATTTTGTACACTTTTCTCAGAACTTATTCTTTCAAAGTGTGCTGTGGTTAGCAGCCTTGGGATGTATGGAAAGCATAAGATATTTTTGTCCTTATGAACCTGATGAAAGGTATAGTCAGGTGCTAGCACAAGTCTTACAGTCTGTTAAGAACAATCAAGTACCTTAATTTCAGAATAACATAGAAGGCAAAAGCTTAAGAAGCTGGTGTTATCACTTACAAAAAATTAAAAACTGTCCGATAAGAAATGGGGTGTTTTATATTTAGCATATATAGCAATATTAAACTAAGTATGTTTGAACACACTACCTGCAAAATAGTAGTAGTAATTCTAGTGGTAAACAAAAAAGTTGATGTATTTTTCATTAACCCAGTTACTGAAAAGGATTCGTTTTAGGAAATGGGTAGCTTAGAGCTACTCACTCAGAATCTGGAGATCTAGGATCAGTTTCTTCCTCTGTCTCACATGATAAGTAATCCACTCCATCCTCTAGGAGAAGAATCCAATCAGCCTGCTACAGAATGTTTGGTGATCATGTTCTTTCAGTCTTTAATGTAAGTACTATATCACTGTGCATTTAAGCAACTTAATGATCCCATGGCCAGCTACTTTGAACCTGCAGCTACTTTCTTACTCTGAAGCTCACAGAGAACACATCTGAACTTAGTGCTTGCCCATCCCAAGTGAGAGCTTTAGCCACAGAAGTATCATAAACTTAGCATCATCTCAACACCTCATGCAAACAGTGTTTTTCTTCACGTAATTTTTTAAAAGTAGTTATTAGATCAGTGAGAGAATTACTCTACATCTTAATGTCTATGATATTTACTTGCAGGGTGATTCCAATGCCTGCTCCAATATTTAAATAATTTGTAGAGAAAAAATTCTAAGCAAAAAATTCTAGAAAAAAACCCTTTAGCTTATTTGTGTTAATGGATAGTTGCTCATGCATCCTGCTGCAGAACAAGTGTTCAAGGCAGAAAGGTTTTCATATATAGGTTCAGGTTTTCTATATTATTGGGAAGTTTTAGTAAATCGCAGCTAGATGGTCACTACGGTCAGTTATGTAAGTCTGGGCTTTATTTCTTCAGCCTTCCTTCTAAGTGTCTGAAAAGCAAATGGTTCAACAAAGTGATTCAGGTAGTTGAAACATATTATTTTTTCATTTCAGGTGGATCATCTTGGTGAAACTGGCCCAAACCAGAAAAAAATGTGTCTTCCTCAACAATGAATGTTCAATAATAAAATATTCATCCAGTTCCGGTAAGGGAGCACTAAGTGTACATAATTGCTTTGCTCTGCTGACCTCCTTTTCCATGGGCCTTGAAGCATAGATCCATTTAAGCACTTTATCAGGGATTCCTTGGGCTGGGCTGGGTTGGACTGAGCTGGGCTGTCTTATAATATCCTTTGAAGTCCTGAGTCACAGAGCAGGGCCTTTGCATCCCTGAGCTGCATTATCACTTCCCTGTCAGTTTGGTGGGCCTGGTGGAAGGATGACCTGCATTTCCTTTCCTCTGCCTTTAGGCACCCCATCTCTGACTTTGCTTGTGGTACACATCTCCATATTTATCTGGAGGTATCAGCAGTCCTAGGGGAAAAGGAGAATATGTCATGGAGGCACCTGTCTACCTCTTCCAGAGAAAATAGAAAAAAAATTGTCATTCTTTTCAGGCATCAGTCTCCAAGGCATGCGATTGTCCATATTCCATAATCCATAATTTATGAATTGACTAAATTTTTTTAGTACGAATTACTGGTACATACATCAGTAGATCAGTCAGTAAAAATCTGAAGTGAATCACCTAATCAATACCAGTTGAAAGAGAGATGTACTTAAAATTTCAACTCAAGCTTTGGCCTTTATTAAAATTAATCTTTGAAAATTCCCTCAGTAAAGTTAGGATCTGCAAAAGTCTTACTGCATGCAGTGATGATAAACAGGTAAAACCGAAAATTAAAGTACAGCAAGATAAAAAATCTTTTTCTAAGATACCCATGGAAAAGAGAAAACTAGGACAACATTTTCTTAAGTGAGTCCACTTTTTCTCTACAGCTGTCTATTTATAAAAATCATTATATTCTCAGTATAATCAAAGGATTTCAGAAGTAACACTGCCAGTTTTGTGGACTGTGAAGAGACACAGCCAAAAAGGTCTGGATGGAGGAACTTTGTGTGCTGGCAATAAAGTACTTGCGAGATTTATGGATTGCAAAGAGAGCATGTAAATGCATCATCATCCTTACTATTTCTCTTTTATACCCAGCCAAAGCTAGTAACAGTGTAATCTCATTAGGTTTAAATTGACTACACGTTGCTTTGGCAATATTCATGAAACTCTATGGTTTGGTGATTAGGGGAATGGGAGAAGTGGGTTAATAAACTCTCTAGTTTCAATTGAATATAATTTTAATTATAAGGCAGTAGTAACACTTTTAGAAAAAGAAATATTTGATACCCACACAAGGTAATACAGCACTGAGTATTTGACATTGATTCCACATCTAATACAACTGTACTCATGTGATTCTCTAACTAATTTGTCCCGTTTAGTGAAATAGATACTACATGACCCTTTTAACAGCCAGGAATAAATTGATGATGAACACCATAGTAAAGGCTTAATGGGATAGCAGAAAGAAAAGGGAGATTAAACAAAATAAAAGGAAATGCTTTATATCTTTTCTTAGTATTTGGAAGTAATGACGGAACCACAGAAAAATTCCTTAGCAGATGGCAAGTCATCTTAATCAAGTGAATTAACGGATCATGAACTAAAAAAAATAAAGTGGTGGGTTATTTGACACACACTGTAATTACATTGGACATATTCCTTTCAATAAATGTTAAAGGACAAATTAACATTATGGTCATGCCAACTATGTTTCTAAATCTGCTTTTCAAGCTTATAATTAAAATCCTAAATTATTACAGCAGCAAATTAACACTTTTAATAGGATTCAGACGTTGTGATCATCAGCATTTGCTTTTTTTTCCCCTCAAAAAGAGAATTTTAAAAAATGCAGATCTAAACAATACAGCATTTCTGTAAATTCTAATAGGCTAGATGGCATAGAAGTGTATTCTGAACACACATATTCCAAAACTGCAGCCTTTGAAAAGAAGCATGACACTGTGGTGGAGTTGTTTTTTATAGCAGAATAAAATATAAAGTTGTAGGTAGCAAAGAAGTAATCCATTTTTTAGTCTTTGCACTTCAAAAGATTTCCTAGCACATACAAGTACTATCTTAAGTTGATCCCATGTATTTATTTTTATGAGTATCAGGTCTGATAAACTTAG
Source organism: Sula dactylatra (assembly GCA_013389905.1). NCBI lineage: Eukaryota > Metazoa > Chordata > Aves > Suliformes > Sulidae > Sula > Sula dactylatra. The sequence continues at coordinate 30,910 of WEKW01014607.1, forward strand.
CACAAACCTCTCTGTCGAATTCCAAGAGAAGTGATTCAGATGATGTTTGCTTATTATTTCCAAACCACTGTGTCTTTCTCCTTCAACCTGGACACCTTCCCATCCCTTCCTGTGATTATTTCTGTCTTATCCTTATCTTCACCTATATGTCTGAAACTTTAGCCCTTTTTGTTTTCTCTCTCTAGATGAAAATGAAGAGCCAAAGGAAACTGAAATAATATCAATATTTAAATCATTCACTGAAAGAGTCAAAAATCTTCTAGAAGACACAATATCCAATATTGTGAAGTCTGACAATTTTCTCATCCAGCTCAGCACCTTTAGCTGCTTAAACTAGGATTTAATCATATTATTACCCTGGTAATTAAACTAAAACAAGATCTGTTTTTATCTAGTCAAACTCCCTTAGTTCCAGCATTAACTTTCTTCTCTGTTCCTGTTTTTCCTCAAAAAATATAAACTGGAAGTATGGTATGAATACTTAACTGTCTATTTGTACTTGTTTGATCTACCCCACTAATTCCAAGTTCCAGTCTATTTCCTGTGAAGAATTCAAACATGAAATCATACTATACTGAGTTTCATTTTCCAGCAGCTATCCTGATAACATCCCTACAGATTCCCAACATTTCCTAAAATAAGCTGATATTTTGTATGAAAGCTTCGGTGGCTTGAAAGAAATCTTGTGGAAAAGATTAGTGTGTTTTCGTGTTACGGGGCACTTCTGCTTACTGAAATGGTCTTAGTGATACATTACAGATATTTTTGGAAGCACAAAGATAACTAGTGCAAATCTCACTTAAAATAATATATAATCTGCCAGCGACCATTTCTGAAGGGATAATTCACCTCCCTCTCCATCCCTATATACTAAATTAAAAAAGAAAAAAAAAGTTATATCACTTAAATCATGTGAGCCGGGCAATGATATAGGAGGGCCACTACTTATTTCTGTTCTTACAGGAATGCTCCAATCCTGTGCTTTAACCACATAGTGAGATTTTGTAATATTCAAATGCTTTTGAGTAATGCTTAATTTCAAAAGCCTTCTAAAAACAATTTTCTATGCTTTGAAAAATCTCTCTCAAATTGTTGGGTATGTGCTGTACTAAAACATATACACTCTTACTCCTAGTACATATCAATTTATAGATATACTTTAATCATTGCAGAATTAGGGCCTTATTCCCTTCTTTCTGAATAAACACGTGCTCTAATAAGAATAATCCGAAATACATTATTTTACCAATGTAATCAAAACTATCAGCTATTTTTCACTGTGAGGACCACTATCCTGTCTTATTTACAATAAGCTGGGAGAAATTTTTAGTCTCTGAACTACAACATAGTTCAGCATGTTGTAGCACCATATTTGAATTCTTACATTTCTGCTGTTCTTAAATATTCATTATCATCTATTGCAATAATTATATCCCATATAAAGCAGGTACTGTACAGCTTTAACTATGTATAACCCATCTTATTTTAGCATAGTATTATAGGGATTTTATGGCATTCTTAATGATATATTGTAACAGATCATCATACTTAATTTACCATAATGAATTTATTTCATTAATATTAATGTGAACCCTTTAAATACTCTGTAGTAGACCTTTGTTTTTAATATATTCATTCAACAGTTTCAGTCTTGGGAACTATGACACTACTTTTTTTACTTTTTATTATCTAAAGGTTGAAATGCTCCACACTGGGTTATGCAGGGCTGGTGATGTCTATGTAATTTTGTGTGAAAATATCTCACAACATCCAAGGATTTTAAATAAACTGCTTAATTCTTTTATAATTAAGACCAAAATAACAGATTCCTGGGGTGAAATCCTTGCCCCACTAAATTAAATATTTTTCTACAAATTTGAGCAGGAAGCAGATCTTACTCAAATAGATATTCATTCTTGTTCAATAAATTGGTGTATCATTAATTTCTTCCTTCTATATCTGTCCTTGCTTCCATTCATTACAGTAAAAAATTAATAAACATATATATAGCAATTAATATAAAATATATCATTAGTAATTAAANATGTTTCTCTATCTGGAATGTCTTCCATTTTCATATGCCTTGAATAACAAGATCATATTCACACCACTGTATGTGCACCATTTTTCAACTCTTGCTGTTTTTCATATTGTCACTGCAGGAGAATGATGAGGCATACTACTGTTGTCAAATCATGAAGAACCTGTTTATAAAGCAGTGTCATAAATAGACATCTTTAATGAAATTTTTTGTTGAATAATTCTGGTTTATTTTTAATAAACATATTATGCCTAAATAAAATTATTAATGTTTTAGTCATGTTCCCTATGCAAAGAAAGATGTGAGGCCACTTAAAATACACCTGGTTTTCAAGTTTACTTAGAAGTTAAAGGCAGTATTCATATACATGTTACCTGCAATGACTAGTTTCTAATAGATTGGTATAAACAATGCAGAAAAGTTTTGTCAGAAGACTGAATATGTCAGACATTTACTCTATTCATGTGTAAAATATTATCTAGAGGAGTTTGTTTAAGTTTCAGTATGAAAGTAAATAGCTTATTAAGAATATTCTTAATCTAAAAAAGAAAAAAAAATGTTGCTTGTAATATTTAGGGATGCTTTCAGTTCTGCCTAAATTAATCTATTCTCTAAAACAGTTTAGTCAGAAGATGCGTTTTCTGTTATATTTCTTATACACAGAACTCTCTTTTTGGCCTCACCAGACCAGAAAAGACAACAGATCTAAGAGAACAGAAAAGTCACAGGCTCAGACCTAAGATTTTCCTTCCCCAAGTGATCTAATTTGATGGTGTCATGGTTTTAGCTGGGATAGTTAATTTTCTTCACTGTAGCTGGTATAGTGCTGTGTTCTAGACTTGGTATGAAAATAATGTGATAACACACTGATGTTTTTAGTTGTTGCTAGGTAGCGCTTACACTGGTCAAGGTCTTTTGCAGCTTCCCATGCTCTGCCAGGTGCACAAGAAGCCGGGAGGGGAGGGGATACAACCAGGAGAGCTGATCTGAATTGGCCAAAGGGTATTCCATATCATGTGACATCATGCCCAGTATGTGAACTGGGGGGAGTTGGCCNTTCTTACTATTTTATTTTAATTATTAAACTGTTCTTATCTCAACCCAAGGATTTTCTTGCTTTTGCTCCTCCGATTCTCTCCCCAGCCCACAGGGGTGGGGGGAGTGAGCGAGCGGCTGTGTGGTGCTTCGTTGCTGACTGGGGCTAAACCACAACAGATGGTCTGGCTGTTACCAAGCCCTGAATTTTCATGAAACTTTAGGATTTAATTGGCTTTGACAAGTTTGTTTCTTTCCTGTATTTTACCCTTTTGTCGCACTGCACTGGAAATGGATTCAGTTTTCAGGGGAGAAGTGACAGGTAGGTAAGCAGGAAAACTTCACCTTTTCGTAACCTCATATTCCTAGGAAACCAAATTAAAATGCTTTTTGATGCCTAGTAAAGTAACACTGCGTTCAGTAAGACTCAGAGTCTAGGTAACCAGACAACCAAACTGCAGCTAAATGAAAGGAAATGTACTGAAAAGACTGAAATTCAGCATCCTTTGTAGACCTCACGTTAAACTTATAATACTTAATACTTGTGATGATCAAATAACTATCTTATGATTGTCCTGTTTCCTCCTAAATATTACAGCTGCTTAGTAACTCAAAAACAACAAAAAAAGATGTAGTGTGGTTTTTTCTACTAAGTTCACGAAATTATGAAATACCAAGCAGATAATTTTAAGTGTAAATTTCATTTGTATCTACTGTTTTGGTTTTGGGTGTCCACCCGATTTTCTTCATAGTTAATATTTGACATCTGGAATCTGAAAATAAAGCCTGCAGTTATACAGATATATAGATCTTGTCTGAGCTGATCTGTGTTACGCCCCATCCCAGGCTGTTGGTTCCCTGATTATTTGGGTTAAGGACTTGCTTGAAGCACATCGTGTACAACATAAAAGAATTATTTTTCCATAAAACCAGGCTAAGTGATATGAATAAAGTGGGCTTCAGTCTTGCAGTGTGGAGTTGGGGCAGGTTCAAGGCAAACACCTGGACTTGTCACGTGTGGAAACACCTTTAGGTCTTCTGCTGAGCTGTAGCCATAAAATGCTCTAACACGTCTTTCCAAAATACAATCTTCAGTATTGCATGAAATACTCAAATATACGCCTGAATTTTAACATATGACAATTTGATAAGGCTCACCCTGTTCTATTAAATGAAACAGAAAAATGCTACTTATTTATAATTTCTACATATTATTTATTTATTTATTCATTCATAAATCAAATACTTTTTATGGGCTGTTTTGTCTTAGACCTGAAGCAACAGAGAGTTAAAAAAAGATTCTTGCTTACTTTTCTATTTGTCACTCAAGGTTATTTGTATGAAAGAGGACTGAATGTCTAATCTAAGGCTTTATTTTATATTTTCTTTCTGTCTCCTCCATGCTCAGTCACCCTGTTCAGAATAAACCATGCAACCTGGAAATCACATCCAGTAAGCAATAAGGAAAATGACCAGGTATATAATTTTTACACCATGGTTCAGACTCCTGGTCATCATCTGATGAACCAAACGTATTTATGATACTGATTCAAGAAAGAATATGCCAAATGATCTTCCCTGGTAAAAGGCCTTTGAACAGTATTGTGACTAATAAATAAGGAATTAGATATTTTGAGAAACTTTTTATTATTTGTTATTTTCATTATATTATGTATTTTCTTGCTTTCATGATTTTAAATGTTTTTTAACTTACTTCCTTCCTTCCTTCACAGTTCCAATAGGAGATTTTGAAAAGAAGTAAGGTTTTCTGTTGTATTTCTAAACAACAGAAAAAGATGAGAAGATGAGATACTTCAGACACTTTATTTCATTATTAGTATGTTTTATACATAATTGTGCTGGGTTTGGCAGGGATAGAGTTAATTTTCTTCACAGTAACTAGTATGGGGCTATATTTTGGATTTGTGCTGGAAACAGTGTTGATAACACTGGGATGATTTAGTGACTGCTGAACAGTGCTTACACAGAGTCAACGCCTTTTCTGCTTCTCACCCCACCCCACAAGTGAGCAGGCTCTGCCAGGTGCACAAGAAGCTGGGAGGGGACACAGTCAGGACAGATGACCCCAAATGACCAAATGGATATCCCACACCATATGATGTCATGCTCTGTATATAAAGCTGGGGAGGAAGAATGAAGGGGGGGGACGTTCAGAGTTATGGCGTTTGTCTTCCCAAGTAACTGTTACGCGTGATGGAGCCCTGCTTTCCTGGGGATGGCTGAACACCTGCCTGCCCATGGGAAGTAGTGAATGAATTCCTTGTTTTGCTTTGCTTGCACATGCGGCTTTTGCTTTACCTATTAAACTGTTCTTATCTCAACCCAGAAGTTTTCTCATTTTCACCCTTCCGATTCTCTGCCCCATCCCACCAACGGGGAGTGAGTGAGTGGCTGGGTGGGGCTTAGTTGCCGGCTAGGCTTAAACCATAACAATACAAATGTATGTGTAAATCAGATTTTTCCACAACCCAATATTGCTGAAGTCTTCTAGAAATAAAGGAACCATCCCGGATTTGCAGTACATACAGAGTACAATATGACAACACAGTGCAGTGCTTCACACTGTCATACTCTATCTAAGGAAAATCAGTGTAATCAGCATAATAAACCATTAATAACTACATTAACTCATTAAAGTTGTATGAAATCTCAACATTTATCATATTTTGGTATTCTGGTTCTGGGTTTATTTTCCTTAAATATCTTGTTTTCTTAGGAAGAAAGTAAAATTAGGGATGTTAAAACAACTTAATATACAAGGCAAATAAGCACTTAGAACTCTTTAGCCAAAGTTTTTCCAAACACTTCCAGTTTGGGCTTCTGAAATCATTCACATAACTTCTTATCTGGGTTTTTTTTTTCAAGATTTTGTGCACAAAAATGCTTAATTAGTTGTTTTTTTCTTAACAAAGACAAAAATATTTTTTCATTATATCTATGCAAGAATATGAAAATAAGTTTTCTCTAAACATTTTCACTAAGCTTTCAAAAAAAATTAATATTGATTTCTTTATACAGATTTTATAGGAGTCTCCCTATTCCTGAAATGACTGAGACATGAAAACACTTAAGGTTTCATTCCACCGTTGAGAACTATGCATTGTCTTATAGTTCTTACTGATGTGTGGATGTGTGGTGTAAAACACAAAGCTGCAGATAAATCAAATTTCCTGCTAACTGCACTTTGGTAGATTCAGAAATAAGTTGAATTTCCTCAAGCTTACGAAGAACTGTCCTGCCAGAGCTGAGTATAACAGAACTATGTAATGCTTCAGTGCTCCTGAGGTGAAAAAGCTTCTCTTATCTGGAAACCTTAAAACAAATGTGCTCAATAATTTTCTATATAAAGATCATTAAAAGACCAAAGACATCCTGTGCTGACAAGCATTAGCAGCAAATATCAAACCTAAAATGGGAAAGTGATTTCAGAAATGCTGCTCTCCAGGATACTCTTAGGTTCAATTTTATTGAACAGGATTTATATCAACCTAGTATGACTTTATTTTCTGTATATATCAGCAGATTGACAAAGGTAGATATGTGACAGAGCTAGAATATATCTTGTCCGCAAAAAGGCCTGTGAGCAACAGTTCTGTAATGTTTCATGTGCTGATTTTCTTGTTTCTGTGTTCTTATTTTAGGGTCTTTCAATTTCAGAAAGGTGTGCTGCAAGGCTTAAAATTAACTAATTGACATATTTTTGACAGATAAGTCATAATAAAGGTAAAATATAATATTATTTATGGTGATTTAGTGACATAATTCTTCACTCAGATCCACTGTGGATAGGAAGTAATGAAATACATAGATATAATGCAATAATATAAACCAAATCTTCCATCTATCTAAGTAATTGTCAAACACTTGAAGTCTGTTGTTTATAATCTGTCACATCTTACACTTTTAAAATGTCACATCTATTTGTCCCACTAGCTGCCTTCCAGGCTTGGGGCAGTCAAGTCTTTTTATAATCTTATTCATATGAAACAAAATATTTATTTCCACATTCAAATATATTTCCAGAATGGCTGCAAACTCTTTTCCTCTATGGTACCCTTGAAAATTCATGACCTTTTACATAAAATCAAATAAGCTATTTCTACAGCATGGGACAGTTAGAAAGGTTTTCAAATAGGGGCCCCAAATTAATAAACTTTGAGCTGTGCATTTTCTGTTGCCTACAAATATTTTAATAAGCAAAGATAAAGTTCAAGTCTTTGCCCACAAAGTGTTAGCGGCGCCTTGTAGAAATCTGGTATTATGAGGTTATTCAGAGTTCAACATGGGGT
>WEKW01014607.1:38456-54714 GCA_013389905.1 Sula dactylatra
TTTCCTCATGCTAGACTCCTTTATGGTTTGTAAAACATCACTTACCTCTGTGTCTGCTCTAGAAATGAAACTGTCTCTAGTGAATCACATGTAATACAACATAAGTCTAGCCACTAATACTACTTTTTTAACTATAAGTCTACAGTCAAAAATTAAGTAAGGTAAATGAATAAGTAATATATTTGAATTTGCATAAAATCTTGGCCTTGTTCTTAAAAAAAAAAAAAGATTTTTTTTTTTTCCCTAAAAGCAGCAACAGATGGAAAGAGCAAGTGATCATATGAGACACTAAAAAAGTCATGCTGGAACTGACAAAGAACTACCCGAATTTTTAGTCCCAACTCACTTGTGTATTCAGCTATTTCCATAAGAAGTCAGAGGTACCTAAACAATACTGGACACAATCCTGAATTACTCAGGTTTAAGCTCTGTTCTGCAAAGGAGGGCCTGTACCACCTCTGGATTTTCAGCTCTGTACAAACTCCAAGCCAATTTCAGTTACACAGCTAGCAAGGCAAATATTTTAATTAAAAATAATAACTGTAACTGCTTACAAGTGGCCCAAAATAACAACCAATATCATTAAGCAGTGACTCATACACTGCAATTATCTTACATTGAAATGGATCATTTAAGATATAGCTCTAGCTCTTACTAAAGTAATTTCTAAAAATCACCAATTAAAATGACTTTATTAGATTTCTTTGATTATAACTGGCAAATATTTCTCCTTTTGCACTTCAAAATTACAATAGTATTTACCCTGATGACTTCAACTTCTTAGTCTTCCCTCAGCACACATAAAAAGTTCACTAACTCAGCACAGATGCTTTCTGATTGAATTCTCAGTGCAGTTTTCTGCCACAACTCTTTTCACACTGTCCTGCTCAATATGCACAGACTTTCCAATTTTGAAGTTTCAAAAAACATAAAATGCATGGATTAAGGGACAGCACATGAGTGAATTCATCCAGTAATCATGCACTGTCATGAAGTCCTTTATCTAAGACACATTCATCTTGACTAATATAGGCAGCTAATGATAGCAACTAATGGAGGCAACTTTTCTCACTTTTCAGAGAAGAGACACAGACCACTACAAAGAACAGAGTAGACCTTATGTGGGCTGAATTATCTGGTGAAATACCTCCCTCTCCTTCTCTTTGTCCCACAGGGAGAAGAATATACCCAGACTGGGTAGGATGATGCTGGGCATTTGGGCTCCACATAATTACTTGTTTTCAGAAACTCTTTAGTTTTCTGTGAAGCAATATTTCACCATCATTTTGGACTGAAAGACTGCTGTTAGTTCTCAGAAGTTCTCATGGACCATACTTCGGTGCAACTAATGCACTTTTTATGTTTCTGAAAACCATTATTCTAAAGGATGGGAAGAACTATTTTGAGAACTCCCTTAGTGCTTCCCATGTTCATCCAGCACCAGTAACTGTCAAGTAGTGAAAGGTTCCCCAGTGAAATCTAAGGATACCCTCTTTAAAATATTCACATCTATAGGCATTCTGGAGAAGGCTGAAGTGCATTTATATATATTCTTTATGCAACTTAACAGAAAATAAGTTGTTTCATTTTCTGGAATGTATTTGAAAATTTTGTTACAATTGTTACTTAAAGGAATAACATTAAAAAACCCCTGGAAATTATATAGAATTTTTATTGGTAATATTTTCTATCAAGTTCTATTGGTTTAGTATTCATTAATTCTGTTTAGGCTTTTTCTTTTGGGGAGGGGAGGTTGTGAGGTGTTTTTTTTCCTGTTAGTATGCTGTCCAAGACACAGGGGAAAAATCTAGTGGGAAAATTTATGATAGAAGAACACAGTATGTATAGTTTTCCTCCATTCTTCATATACATATTTTTTACTTTCTACCCTCTAAGGTTTTTGTGCAGTTCAGATAAAGATCAGGCATGATCAGTGAAATCATAAAAACAGCTGCTACAAGCCAGACAATACTAGTGATTAGTAAATGAAAAGTCCTATGATAAATAAAACCATAATTCATGGTTTTGAGTACTTTGGGTCTTCAAGAAAAAGCTCAACAGAAATAAAGCAGATGTATCCTGAAGAACATGCATGTTTTCTCCACAGCTAGAGATTGCACTTATATAACAAGGATTAGTTCAGTAAGTGGTAAAATAAAGTGTGTTTTCCATGTTGGGATGCCAAAGAAATGCAAGCAATTCTACTCATTATGAACAGTAGCCAAGAGAAATGGTTTTTGGACTTTTTTATGCTCCATATTCTGCAACTGTATCTGCTTTTCCAGTACATAGGCTACTTCACAGGAGTTTGGCATTGAAAATTTGAAATGGGAAGAGAAAAAGCCATCTGCATGTGCCCCCAGGATGCGCTGCAAAAAACCGAAGAATAGCAATAGGCTATAGCTTTATTTCAAAAACCAGGATAGGAAGAAATCGTATGTCAGTTGGACTTTTGTGAAGTCCTGCCTGTGAGGCCCAGGACTTGGCTGAGGACTAATTGTCTTTCTACCTATTTCTACCTTTTAACTGAATGTGCAGGTGGTGTGGTTAGGAAGACTGTTCCACATCCAGTTAGAAAAGCAGGTAGCAGCCAAAAATCATTTGAACACACTAACAATAAATTTAAAAATGATTGGATCTAGACATGAAATTCAATGATTTTGAAATAATGTTTTAAAACAATAGTCAAGTGTAGGATGTGATAAAACCACCAGAAAACAGTTAATAGCCTATATAAAAATTTTTCACAGGATGAGCAGAGTATTTCCAAGGTGAGAAATGGAGACTTTAATTTCCAACATCTTGTTCCCAAACCAGTGGTTTGAGAAAACAAGTAATAATGTGTCTGAGGGCCCAGATTGTCAAAGGCAGATGGTCGCTTTGCTCCCTGAAAATCAAAGGAACTGAATGGTTGAATCCTTGAGGCACTGCAGCACCAAAAGTTATAGTTAATTAGCTCTAGATAATTGGGGAGAACTACCATTGAGTGAGAATAAGTAAAGCACATCTGCAAGGATCCTAACATCCGAAAAATAGGAGAGGCTATTTTCTTAAGCATCTTCCATACCAATTACCTAATGGCAATACAAGGTTCTCCAGAGAGATTAAGAATTAGACAGGGGAAGGAAGAAAACGCTTTTTTCTAACATATCTTTCTCTTCCACAGATCATAGCCTGAAACCACTTGGCTCAAAAATCAGCATAAGACATCTCCCAGGAAAGTTGCCTGATAAAACATTGGATCTAAGCCCCTCCCCCCATTAAGCTTTCTAACTTCTATATTGATTTAACTTCATGCATGCCCAACTTTAATATTCCATAATTCAGAAAATATACACAGGAGACATAGAGTATTGATATGATAGGGAGCTCCTCATCTCCATGCACCTTGACCTGCTGAACTAAAGCTGACAGTCAGTCAGCTGCAAACATTCAGCTGCACTTCCCTGTAAAATACAGAAGCATGAGTATTAGGTCCATTGGCAGACCATACTAACTTGGCTGTTATTTGGCCCATTTCCCACTGCAGACTCTAAACATTATTCACCCTGAAGACTTTCAGGGTCTGCCTGATGTTTTTCTTTGTGTCTTAGTACAGTGGCGGTTTCAGAAAGGATTATTTTAACTTGATAATAAGAACAGTAATCTAATAGGGGACAGCTGTGGCATCTGAGTCCAAGGGCTATTTATTGTCAATTAGTATGAATCTTAAACATATTCCCTTCATTCTTTACTTGGCCTGTCCTTAAATAAAGGACAAGACTCTGCAGGGGGTAAAAAATGAGTCTATGGAAAGGACCGGTGAAATGAACCTGAAGAGAAAAACTATGAGGAAACTTCAAGTAATTAGTGAAAGACCAAGGATAATGAATCTTTGTGATGTGAACAAAATTGATAATAAAAGCAACATTTGATCATTTAAAGTGCCCTATGGGAGATGTTAGACTTAAACCATGCATTACAGTTATAACCATAACTGTAGTTCTCTATAAGCCACTCTGGGGTTTTATTATATTTTTTTAAGTAACTTTATGCTTCCAGAAAGTAGAGTCTTAAAAAACAGCTGTGGGAAGGTCAGCTATGAGATGAGAAACCCAACATCGCGCAGTGTGAGTCTAGGGTCTGCATGCACCACTTGGGAGCTAAGGATGTGAGAAGGCTAGGCAGCACTTCCACAGTGGCACTGCTTGTGCCTGGACACCACAGAGCGGTATCTGAGACCATAGTTTGGTTTCCATGCTTATACTTCCTGTGACTATATGGGAACAGAAGAGAAAAATTGCATCTTTGAGATGTTAATGTAATGTCCAAATATCTTATTGTTATGGCTTTGACAACAGCAACAATAACAACAACAAAATAAATTGAAAAGTCTAATTATACTTAAAGAGTATTGAAATCACATGATACTGAAGTGTTATAAGAAGTCCATTAAATATTGCGTGCTAGCAAATACATATGTTCAGCCTGAAGAGTGTTTGATTCAAGTATCTGAAATATACCACATTTAAAAAGGAGCAATGACATCACAACATTGATTCCATATGTGAATCATCAATCGCTTGATGAATGGAAACAGAGATGGCTCAGCTTGTATTCTTTTAGAGAAGTCTGAAACAAAAAAAAAAAAAAAAGAAAATGAGATTGAGATCAGCCAGAGAATCAGAAAAGACTTTAGGCAATAGTTTAAGTTACTTATATTTATAAGACCAGTATATTCAGACATCATTTTTCTGTAATAAGATGCTCAGATGCTCCAAAAGGTTAGTCCAAAAGCACACACATTTACTCAACTATACCGATGTTTTCTGGGGACAATTGCCTGTTGCAGATAAAGGTTACAAAAGGTCATGGGAGAAATATTAAATTATAGTGAACACTGTTTATATTTATATACTTTTAAAATTATTTGTAAATAAGTGAATACTTTCTTCATCTCTTTTATTTGAATGATCTCACATGCAATGTTAAAAGTAAGAGAAACTTTGGCAGAGTCTTCCAAGAGAAGTGTTTTCCATATAATTTTTTTAATATTCAATACTTTTGGGAAGGATACAGAGAGATCTTAATTTGATGAACAAACAAGTGCAGAAGTCCTGTATACAGTATTTAGTTACAGTGTTGCAGCATGAAGGAAAATAAAATCAAAACCAGAGAACAGAGCCAGTATGAAGCTGAATAAGGAAAATCAAACTTCCAGATTGGCAGGATGATAAAGCAGAAAGAAGGGGGTCATCTGGGATAAAGTGAAGGATCCACTCTCTTGAAAGAATGCTGATATATCTACTCCTGACACAGATGTCCTCTAGGTTAAATTGCACATAATATAAAAATGTTAGGACTCTGAACACTAAAATGTATAGCTATTGAAGTTTTCTGAGAATTGGGGTTTCTCCCTCCTTCTGTGGTGGAGCCCTGTGCCTACACCTGTGCATACCCTGTGCTCAGAGTCCTAGAATCAGTTGATCTGGAAGGGACCTCAGGAGGTCTCTAGTGCAGCCGGCAGGGTTGGTTTGGCCAGGTTTCTCAGGGCTTTATCCATTCAAGTCTTGAAAAACTCAAGGTTGGACACTGTGTGTCTGGACAAGTTGTTACAATGATTGCTTGTATTCCTGCGGAAAAAGGCCTTCCTTTTATCCAGTCTCTTCTTTCAACCTAGGCCCATTGTGTCTTGCCCTTTCACCATGCACAACTATGAAAAGCCTGTTTACATCTTCTTGATGACCTCCCTATAGGACCTGGGGTGGCTGTGAGGTGCCCCCAAAGCCATCTCTGTCCCATCCTGTAAAAGACCTGCTCCCGCATCCTCCCCACATGGGACAACCATTCCAGACTCAAACCACCCTGGTAGCTGCTGCTGAACTCACTGAAATTTGTCAGTGTCCTTCCTGTATTGGAGGTCCATAGCTAGGCACAGATGTTATCTAATGAATGCTGAGTAAAGGAGATAATTTTCCTAGATTTCCTGGCTGCTGCTAATGCAGCCCTGGATGCTGTTGGCTGCCTCTGTGCCCAGGGATTACTGTTGGCTCAGGTTCAGCTCGCTTTTCACCAGGACACCCAGGTCCTTTCTCCAGAGCTGCTCCTCAGCCAGGCAGTGCCCAGTGTATGTCACTGCAGAGGATTACTCCTTTCAAGGTGCAGGACATTGCATTTGTCTATGTTGAATTTGATAAGGTTCTTGTTTGTCCATTTCTCCCCTTTTGTGTAGATCCCTCTGTGAGGCAGCACTGCTCTCAAGCATATTGACTGGTGCCGCTAATGTGATGCCGTCTGCAAACTTGATTAGTGTCTTCTGCCGCCATTGGTAATGATGTTAAGCAGGACAGGTCACAGGATAGACTTGTCACTGGCCTCCAGCCAGAGTATGACCCATTAATCATGGCCTTCTGTGCTCAATCATCCAAACAATTGTTTTCCAGATTCATTATCCACTCATCCATACTGCAATATCTCAGCTTGGGTTCAAGTATATTATGGGAGATGGTGTCAAAAGCTTTGCTAAAGTTGAGATAAATGACACCTACTGCTCTCCCATCGCCCACAAATCAAGTCATTATATTATAAAAGGCAAAAATGTTGGTCAAGCATGATTTATCCCTGGAAAATCCTTATTGACTACTCCCAATAACCTTTGTCTCCTTCACATGTCCAGAAGTGCATTCCAAAATTTTCAGGGTTTTCGTAAAGGTTACTTCACATTTTTCCAGGGATGACAGTGAGGCTGACCAATGTGTAGTTGCCTAGATCATCTTTTTGGTCTTTCTCACTTTTTCATTTTTCAGTGTTTTGCAGTAGGGTGATTTGTCTTATGCCATTTGTTCTGGGTATTTTTATTTTCCTATGCAGTTTCTTTTTAAACTAAACCAATGTATTCACAAACTAGAAAATCCAATAAAAGATCCATGAACTATTTAGATGTTATTACAGAATGATTTGGTTTTTATTACTGCTTCCATCCAGAATAAAGTGGCCACCAGGTGACAAAGTTGTAAACATGATTTTTCTTCTGATTGACAGAACTCCTTCCTCTGAATTATATGACTAACCGCAGTTGGTGACTGTAAAGACCTGTTCACGTTTTTCCAAACTACCCTTGTGCAAACAAATGCCTGCTGAAAACCTTTATGATTCTTTAAACTACACATAATCTGATTATTCAAAATTTGTGATTAAATATGTCATGGACAGTTATTAAAAAAAAAAACAGAAGCAAAGAAAACCTGTTTTTAAGGCTTGTATTTTTGTCCAGTGAAAAGAATGATCTCAACATAAACAGTTTCCTTTAATTTCTTATAAAGCTAGAAAAAGGTATTCACAGAAATTGCCATTGTACTGAAGGTTCTGAAAACTTTATATTGTTAGACCACCAAGAAAGGTTCCAAGGAGTATACTTTTGAAACAATGTAGAATGTAATGAGTCCACTCCTTAAAGTAACATAAAGCTATTCTCTTTTTTCCAAGTGCAAGCAGCTATGGGAAATCTGCCAAAGAACTAAATGCAGGGATTGGGATAAATAAAATTGAATTCAATAATCTTAAAACCTGTTCCTTTTTGATCAAGTTTTTGCTTTTCCCAGACATATATATATCTTTCCTTGCCTTTCAATTTCTATTTGCTGTTGGTTTTTTCATCACAGCCACGTGTTTTTTCCTGCTCTTGTGCTTAGATTTAATTTTTCTCTTTCTTCCTTCTGTCTTAATCTCTTACCCCAAAACAGGTTTTCATTTCTGTTTTTCTTGTCTTGTCCCCTTTCTCTTGCCTTTCATTTTCTTCTATGCCCCTCCTGGTTCCTTTTGCCAATGGAACACTAAATCTATCTTCTGTAACTATGTTTCCTTCTTCTCCTTTTATACTCATGTATTCAAGTCAAATATTCAGGCAATGCCATACACAGCTATGGCATGCATGTTAAGGAGGGAACGTCTGGGAAGTGTGAGTGAAGTTGCTTCCTTATCCACCAAAGTACGGCTAAACAAAAGATTGTTTTAAAAAGGAAATACTAGCGTGGCTCTATTTAAGCCTAATAGTTTAATGAAAAATGTGTTAAAATATGCTGGCTAATTTGAGGCTTTGTAAGGCTTTGAAGCTTTACAAATAACCCTGCCTAATTATCCTGAAGTGCAATGGCTAAAACTGGAACATCTCCTCATTCCCAAAGGGGTGCTTTATACAGAGCACATAATATATATGTGAATACATCATCCGGTTTTTTCATATATCAGTATATAGCTAGAGCATTTCTATTGTTTTCCTCCTTCATAACATAAGAAAATAAAAGTTTTCAATAACTTCTTTTCTACATTTTCTATAGAATGAAAATTCTTTAAAATCCTCCCAACTAATTTGGGCGTGCTGTGGGCAATCCAGGAGATTCCTAGAATGCATTGAGGATAACTTCTTGAGCCAGGTAGTAGACAGCCCTACCAGAAGGAGTGCAACCTGATGGTCACCAATGCAAGTGAGCTCATTGGTGACGTCAATATTGGAGGCAGTCTGGGCTGCAGTGATCACGCAGTGCTGGACTTCACGCTCCCAAGGGATATGGGAAAAGTGAGGAGTATAGTCAGGACCCTAAATTTTAGGAAAGGAGAATTCCAGCTCTTCAGGGAGTTAGTCAGCAGGACCCCCTGGGAAATGGTCCTCAGGGACAAGGTAACAGAAGAGAGCAGGCAGACCTTTAAGGACACGTTCCATAGAGCGCAAGAGCTCTCAGTTCCCAGTTTCCAGGCGTAAGAAATCAGGCAAGGAAGGGAAGAGACCCGCATGGCTGACTTGAGACATACTGGTCAAACTAAAGAGCAAGAGGGAACTGCACAGGCAGTGGAAGCAGGGACAGGTGTCTTGGGAAGAGTATAGGTACACTGGCTTGTTGTATAGGGATGGGGTCTGTAGGGCCAAGGCATGGCTGGAGCTGAACTTGGCAAGGGATACAAAGAATAACGAGAACGGCTTCTACAGACATATCAGCCAGAAAAGGAAGGTCAAAGAAAGCATACCCCCACAGATGAACATGAATGGCAGCCTAGTATCAACAGACGAGGAGAAGGGTGAGGTACTCAACAAATTTTTTGCCTCGGTCTTCACTGGTAACCTCTCTCCTCACCCCCTCCGAGTGGATGGACTGCAAGATGGGGACCAGGGGGATAAAGCCCTTCCCACTGTAAGGGAAGATCAGGTTTGTGACCACCTGAGGAACATGAACATACGTAAGTCTATGGGACCTGATGAGATGCATCCCAGAGTCCTGAGGGAATTGGCTGATGTAGTTGCCAAGCCATTCTCCATGATATTTGAAAAGTCATGGCAGTCAGGTGAAGTCCCCAGGGACTGGAAGAAGGGAAGCATTGTGCCCATCTTTAAAAAGGGTAGAAAGGAGGACCCGGGGAACTACTGACCTGTCAGCCTCACCCTTGTGCCTGGGAAGATCATGGAACAGATCCTCCTAGAAGCTATGCTAAGGCACATGGAGGACAGGGAGGTTATTTGAGACAGTCAGCATAGCTTCACCAAGGGCAAGTCCTGCCTGACCAACGTGGTAGCCTTCTATGATGGAGTGACTGTATCAGCAGACAGGGGAAGAGCAAAAGATGTCATCTGTCTGGACTTCTGTAAGGCCTTTGACATGGTCCCTCACAGCATCCTTCTCTGTAAATTGGGAAGATACAGCTTTGATGGGTGGACAGTTCGGTGGATAAGGAATTGGTTGGATGGTCACATCCAGAGGGTAGTGGTCAGTGGATCGATGTCCATATGGAGACTGGTGACCAGTGGCATCCCTCAGGGGTCCATACTGGAATCAGTGCTGTTTAACATTTTCATCAATAACTTGGACAGCGGGATCATGTTTACCCTCAGCAAGTTTGCAGATGACACCAAGCTGAGTGGTGCAGCTGACACGCCAGAAGTATGAGATGTCATCCAGAGAGACCTGGACAAGCTGGAGAGGTGGACCTGTGAGAACCTCATGAGGTTCAAAAAGGCCAAGTGCAAGGTCCTGCACCTGGGTCAGGGCAATCCCTGATATCAATACAGGCTGGGGATGAAGGGATTGAGAGCAGCCCTACGGAGAAGGACTTGGGGGTACTGGTGGAAGAAAAACTGGACACGAGCCGACAATGTGTGCTTGCAGCCCAAAAGGCCAACTGTATCCTGGGCTGTATCAAAAGCAGCATGGGCAGCAGGTCAAGGGAAGTGATTCTCCCACTCTGCTCTGTTCTGGTGAGATCCCACCTGGAGTGCTGCGTCCTGCTCTGGGGTCCTCAGTACCAGAAGGATATTGAACAGTTGGAGCAGGTCCAGAGGAGGGCCACAAATATGATCCGAGGGCTGGAGCACCTCTCCTATGAGGACAGGCTGAGAGAGTTGGAGTTGTTCAGCTTGGGGAAGAGAAGGCTCTGGGGAAACCTTACTGCAGACTTTCAGTACTTAAAGGGGGACTATAGGAAGGATGGGGACAATCTCTTTAGCAAGACCTGTTGTGACAGGACAAGGCTTAATGGTTTTTAAACTAAAGGAGGGTAGATTTAGACTGGATATAAGGAAGAAATCTCTTACAATGAGGGTGGTGAAACACTGGAACAGGTTGCCCAGAGATGTTGTAGAGGCCCCATCCCTAGAAACATTCAAGGTCAGGTTGGACGGGACTCTGAGCAACCTGATCTAGTTGAAGATCTCAACTGCTCATGGCAGATGACCTCTAAAGGTCCTTTCCAACCTAAACTATTCTATGATTCTATGATTCTATGAATTTCTTAAACTGGCAAATGCCTTGGAAATATTTATCATTATCATTACTTTAATTACAGAATATTGAAAATAATAAATATTTTATATATATAAATAATGTGTACATTATTATGGTCTATATAAAAATACAGATAATAAAAAGGTAATTGGTAGAAGTGGCTCAGTGAGTTGAACAACTCATGTAAATTCATCTGACACTAAGCTGGAATTTCAAAAATTTTTAGGGTCTGATTCTGTTCCCAAGAGCACCTGTAAGTGTTAGGTTATAATGAAGATTAATTTCAGGTTTAGCTAAAATTAGATAAAACTTATTATTTTAAAAGCTATACTTCATTATTTCTGTTATCAGGACATTTTTAATTTATATAGTATGTAGACCAAGAATGTATTATGCTAAGAGTTATGTCAGTTATAAGAACAATCAGCAGCTTAACTTGGATAAGTGGTAATGTTAAAATCTGTTTTCAGTCATACTCCAAATAGACCTAAATATCTCATCTTGTATCCCTTCACTCAGTAGAAGAGATGTAAATGGTGCAGGTGCACACAATTACACTACTTGTCCTTCTGCCAAACCACCATCTAAAACATGACTGAAGATTACACACATCATTACAAAAATAGCTGGATTTTTTTTCTTAGTTAATATTATTTTTTCCGATGTAAGCACTTCAGCTATCACAAAGTATTTAAAAAAATGGAGGCGAGAGAGTTGCAAGCTTGGAGATTTATCAGAGGTAAATCGTAAGGATTGTGCCTGCCTCAAATGATGAAGAAAAATATTTGAAAAGGATTTAATGGAGGCATAGTTGTTAACATTTCTTTTTCAGCAGATGTATCATGACTAAGAAATAAAGTGAGACTTCAGATAACCAAGTTAATAGCCATAGTAATATAGCAATATCCTGAGTGCTGAAATAATTTTGGGTTCAGCTTTGTTTTCAGGAAGATTATGACATCTCTACCCTGAGATTGTTTCACAGTCATACAAAATTGAAGTTTTCCAGCCAGAACAGTTTGATCTCTCTAAACCATGCCCCTCTCTGCTTCGTATATGGATCATACACATATCTCCTGACATCAATAAAATCAAGGCATAGAATATACCTTTTAACTTACAAAGCACCAACACAATTTTATAGAACTTCTTATTGCCTAATTAAACTGCAAATTGTTTGCTATTCCACTTTCATTTTCTTACATGCCTAGATCATGCACGTGAACAGTGTTAAAGATACAGCAATAACTCTGCATCACATAAACTGCTGGAAGATTATAGTTCAGCGCAAGAAATGTCAAGTGATTTTTGTGATTGTTTTCCTGGCTTTTTCCTCCATGTTATTCGAGTCGTTATTTTCTCTTTGAAATCTCTGGGGTTTTGTCCCACATCTTTTAAATCTATTTTTCTCAAAAACTTATTTTATAAGAAAGAAATTTAGGAATAATTTTGATTTATGCATCATAATTAAACCTTTGGGATTGCTGTAATTCAGATTCACAAATTCAAAGTTCAGTTGTTTTGATCTTAGTGCACTTTACCTGTTTATGATGTCAGTAGAATCTTGAACTATATTAAATAGTCTCTGAAATATCAGTTCCATTTTATGACACTTCTTAGTACAGAATGGTTTTGGTTGAAAGGACCCTTTAAAGTTCATCTGCTCCAAGGCCCCTGCCATGGGCAAGGACATCATTCACTAAATCAGGTTGCTCAAAGCCTCGTCCAACCTGACCTTGAACACTTCCAATGATGGGGCATCCACAACTTCTCTGGACAACCTGTTCCAGTGCCTCACCCCGCTCATCGTAAAAACTTTTGTCCTCATGTCCAATCTAAATCTACCCTCTTTCACCTTAAAACCACTGCCTCTTGTTCTCTCACTATAGGCCTTGGTAAAAAAGTCTCTCTCCACCTTTCTTGTAAGACCCCTCTGTATACTGGAAGGCCTCAATAAGGTCTCCCCAGAGCCTGCCCTTCTCCACTACTGTGAGCAACCACAACTCTCTCAACCTTTCTTTATAGGAATGGTGTTCCAGCCCTCTGACCATTTTTGTGGTGTGCTCTGGACCCGCTTTAACAGGTTCCTATCTTTCTTGTACTGGCAACCCCAGAGCTGAATGCAGTACTTCAGGCAGGGTCTCCTGAGAGTGGACTAGAGGTAAAAAAATCACTTCCTTCAACCTGCTGCTGGCCATGCTTCTTATTATGCAGCCCAGGATATGATTGCCTCTCTGGGTTGCAAGCACACATTGCCAATTCATATCCAATTTTTCATCCACCAGTATTCCCAAGTCCTCCTCCGCAGGGCTGCTTTCAATGCATTCATCCCCCAGTCTGCATTGATATTGGTGGTTTCCCTGACCCAAGACCTTACAATTGACCTTGCTGAACTTCATGAGATTTGTGCAAGCCCACTCCTGAAGCCTGTCAAGGTTCTTCTGGACGGCATCCCTTCCTACTAGTGTATTGTTTGCATCACTCACCTTGGTGTCATCCACAAACTTTCAGAGGTTGCACACAATCCCACTGTGTACATCACTAATGAAGATGTTAAATACTATTGGTCCCAGTACAGACCTTTGAGGGACACCATGTATCACCGGTTTCCATTATGAGATTGAGCCATTAACTGCAATTTTTTGGATGCAACCATCCAATTAATTCCTTATTCATCTAATGTCAATCCATCAAGCCCTTATCTCTCCAACTTAGCTGCAATAATGTTATAAGGGATCATATCAAAGGACTTACAGAAGTCCAGGTAGATGATATCCATAGCTCTTCCTTTGTCCACTGATGCAGTCACTCCATCATAGAATCCCAGTAGATTAATCATGCATGATTTGCCCTTGGTGAAGTCATGTTGGCTTTCTCTAATCACCTCCCTGCCTTCCGTATGTTTCAACATGTCTTCCAGGAGGACCTGTTTCATGATCTTACTGGCCATGAAGGTGAAGCTGACTGGTTGGTCATAAAAAATGGATGTGATGTTTTACTTTTCTCCAGTCACTGGGGACTTCACCTGACTCCCATGACTTTTCAAATATCATGGAGAGTGGTTTGGCAACTACATCTGTGAATTTCCTCAGGTCTCTGGATGCCTCTTGTCAGGTCTCATGGTCTTACAGGTTCCTCAGGTGATCTCCAACCTGATCTTATCCTGTAATGGGAAGGACATCATTCTCCTAATCTCCGCCTTGAAGTTCAGGGGTTGAGACGTGGGAAGAGAGATTACCATTGAAAATTGAGGCAAAAAATTGTTGAGTATCTCAGCCTTCTCCAGGTCAGTTGTCAACAGCACTCTTGTCTTATTTACCGGGGGTGTACTTTTTCTTTAATCCTCTTCTTCTAGCTGATGTACCTGTAAAAGCCCTTATTATTCTTCATATCCCTCGTCAAACTCAGCTCCAACTGTGCCTTAGCTTTCCTGATCCCTTCCCAATACATCTGGGCAGTGTCCCTATATTCTTCCCAGGATACATATCCCTGGTTCCATTGTCTGTACATTTTCTTCTTACACTTTAGTTTGACCAGTAGGTTCTTACTGAGACACACTGGTCTTAAATATGATTACAGACAAATCTACAATACTTAACTTTCTGTTCATACACGAAAACTACTTCAAACTACTGTTTTCTCACTCTCACTTAGCTTTACCACAGAAGCCATCCTGAACTGGGCACGCTTACCCAAATAAACTATGCAATACATTCAGCGTTTCCATTCTTATGTCTTTTTTTTTTTTTCCATTCTGAATTCTTTTCTTGTCTAATTAAAACATCTTTTAGCCAACTGGAAAGCACAGCCTGTAAAATGACACACTTAGAAAAGTAAGGTTTAATAAATAAACCCTTGGGCTCCTTTCCTCAAAAAGTTTATCTTACATTAATTTTTTATACACTTTACTTGGAAAAAGTTCCAGAATGTACTTTCTAGAATAAAGCACAGTATGTTCTTTTTTTAAAATATTGATTTTATTCTTCTCTACAAAGAGGTCAACTTGCCATCTGAGCTGAGTTCAGGAGACTTCAATTAAACCTTGAGGCCATCAGTTCTTCAATCCAGTACTGCATTTCCAAATGCAGTGATGCAATGTAGCAAACAAAGTCTCCTTTCAAAAAAAAAAAAATAAAATAAAAAAGCATTCCTACCGTTGCTCAAAATGTAGAGGATCATAATTTAAAGGCAGTCAACTTATAGGAAAACGTATAAATAAGTAGTCATGTAAAACAGTTTCCATTTTGCAGCCTATAGTGATTTTAATCTACTTCTCTGCCTTGTCTTCTCACAAGACACAGTTTGAAAGCTGTTAAACCTAGATCTTTTAGTGGTGACTAGTGGCATTGTATTGAGATATTGCACATTCAGAAGTCAGTGTCAGATCCACAAGATCCCCAAGACCCCACTAAATTTGGCTGAAATCTAAAAGAACAGTAGTGGTCAAACTCATGTATCAAATGTAACTTCAAGTTTTTAAATGTGCTTTTATTGTCCATGGTGTTAAATGTATTCTATATCCTAAAGGACAGAGCCAAAAAGTATGAGAAAACACCAAAATGAAAGAGAACAAGCCATTCTAAGCTGTGTATATTACATCCTTTCACTAAAAGTCAGAACATTGTTACACTCCCACATTGCTTGTTGAAACTATTCTGGGCATACACAAAAATAAAAGACATATTCCCGGAAATAGTAATCAAATTGTGAATGATTAATTAACAAGAAAGGAGCTACAATATGTGATAAATATGAACTTCAGTAACAGTTTGGCCAACTTTACTGAATATATGGTTACACTTTACATGTTGGAAGTACTTTCTGTCTGAGTGATGGTCTATGAAATGCCAGTATTTTCAATTAATATTTTCAAGTAAACCACTGCAGTGTCTTCTTCAAGACATTAAAATTTCAGTAACTTTTCATACAGTTTTATTTTTCTATTAAGTTAATGACTTAGATATATTGATTTAAAAAAGAAATTTAAAAAGTGTGGCAAAACAGAAATGCAAAATAAGCTCTCAAAGAATTACAGAATATTATTTGGTATATCTTAGGATAACCATTTTCTGCTTGCTATGGATATATCCGATAGAAAACCAAATCCTACTGCAACTGAGAATTAGCTTAATGGAAATCTTCCCCTTCTGACCAAATAAGACTAATGCACCATATAATAAGTCACCAATAATTATTGGCTAACTTTCTGCATGTAACCCTGTCTAAACCCCAACTTCTTTGCTTGTCATACAAGAAAGTACTAAAGCTTCACTATTCACTACTTCCTCTGTGAATAAAATTCTGACACTTAAACTCTACAACTCATAACAACTGCTGCAGAACCCCATTGAGAACTCAAACAGAGAACTTCAATAATAAAAAGTAATCAGACCTATTAATTTTTACTGTGTTTTTATAACCCGAGCTATCATAAACTCCGAATATTTTTCCCAGCATTATTTTTCTCCTCAGCTAATACATCGGTATTTTAAATGAATGCTAACTTTATT
>WEKW01014607.1:54954-66140 GCA_013389905.1 Sula dactylatra
TAGGGCAAAAAATTACAATAACAAAAAATGAAAATACAAGATTTGTAGGCTTCACTGCATTGAAACTCAGCAGAGCTAGTCAAATGCCCTTGGTTTCTGCTCTTGGTTTGTGAATTGTGCTGCCACAATATTAAGAAACTTTGGAAATGAAAGTTGCTCTGATCCAATACAAGACTACCTGGTTGATTTCTTGTAATTATTTGAACAAATATTTAATCTGAAATTCAGGAATTAACATGTGACACTCAGGTGAATTCTTTGTTATGTTACAATCAAAGCATGTATTTGCTTTTTGCTAGTATGCAAGTTTTCCTATCATATCTACCTACAAAGGAATAAGAATTACCTTTGGCTTGTCATTTTAACAGCTAAACAGTACTCAAGTGCTCCAAACATGCGCTTGCAAAAGGACAGTAAGCTGCTTTTGTGTTGGCCTATACTTACCACTTCAGCAACAAGTGAACTATGGTTGTGAGTAAAAAGGTTTTGTTCTGCTAATCTCTTTGCTCTTTCTGAAGACATATGGGTGGAAAGGTTAGGAAAATTATTACTTTTTTTCTGACCCTGTGCCAGAGGATTTTTACATACAAGTTGCCTTATGTCAAAACACAAGCTGGTTTCAGTTTGCTGGGAGACAGGAATAACATCCAAGGGAAAAAAAGACAGGATAGAACCTTGTGCACACATTGCTAATTTGGTATTTGAGAAAGCCACTGAATAACAAACATTTTCTCTTTCTTTCTCTAACCCTTCCACCTATGGTACATCACAACTCAGGAAGTTACATCACAGTTTTCACCCTACAACAGATCTGAGATTTCTTGGCATGCTTACTTTGCAGAAGGTGCCAAACCACATCAATGGGGGTAGTCAAAAGACTAAAATGCTGAATTCCAGATTTTAAAAGTAGTAATCTTATCAAAAGTATTGTCTACTGTTGATAAAATCATGGTTTTAGACCAGACATAACCCTGCTCTGTCAACATGTCAAAATCCTAGCCTGGCTTTTAGTTATGTAGAGCTCCAATATGCCCATAAAATAAACAGCTAATAAAGGTGATTGTGTGAATCAAGCAGTGGACTAACTGGTACTTTCCTGGGTATTACCAAGATTCACAAATACAACAGGGAAAAACATATATAATTGCTTGACCTTGAATAGTAGCACACCAACTATACTGAACTGTTTAATGTGACACATCTAATAAAGTATTCTCAGCACATATAGCGTTTGGCACTGGTTCTTTGAAACCTTCCAACTTTGCAGGGTTATGCTGTACATTTAATAAAGATCCATTGGGGTTTTTTTTCCACACTTGAAAAATTCATTTTGAGTCAAATAAGCTCAAATTTATGCAAAAGAAAATTCTTCTTCAGTAAGTTAAATCAACACAATGAATTAGAAAATTAGACTGAAAGTGAGCAATAGTTCCTCTGGAGAACTATACATAAAATCATAAAGCTTGCACCAGTCATCAAAAGCATACAATTCAAAGAAAATGCAGGCCACACAGAGAAATATGCAAATATTTTCTATTTGTGATTCTGCTAAAATAATATTTTTATACTTCCTGTACATCACACATATAGCTATTGTTTATAGAGAAAGAGAAAATAACTTCAGGAGCTAGTTTATAAGGGATTACTGTAGATTTCAGTATTTAGAGGCTAAGGATAGTATATTATAACAACTGAGGAAAAAAAGAGCTTCTTGAGCTCATAGTCCTCTTGGTAAAAATAGGATTGTATAGGTGACAGATGAGATCTTCTTGATCTTGAAAATTGCTTCAGTTCTTGATCTCCTAAAACATAGTTCTGGTAAACCATAGGATGCTCTATATCACCTTTATGTTCCACTCTCCTTTCTATTTGCAACATGACTGAATCATGAGATGAATGGAGATAATTTTTATATGACTGAGGGAAGTATAGAATGTGTTTGGCTCATACCCTGGTCTTATTGTATAGTGACTTCTTCAGGAGTAACACAGGAAAAATATTTCATATAGGAATAAATTTTTACGTAAATTCTGAATATCTGGAAAGGGACAACTAAGCTTCTTAAATGTTTACATCATGGGTCTTCAAATGCATAGATTTTCCTTAGACATGGTGATAATCCTTTTGCAAAATGCATCAAGAAGGATTTCTCCAGAAATTGCTTTCTTGTGACAGTTCTAATTGTTTTATTTTAATAAATCTAAATCCACTTTTTGACAGCCCTACCATATGTATAAATACACCCCTATTGCATGTGGCCTATAACCTCCAGACCCCTGATTTTTTTTCTGTCTCTTGTCACTCCATCATTATTTTCTGGAGTGGTGGTTCATTTTTCACAGACAGAGCAAGAACAGGCCTTGTGGATGCAACTGGTTTTGAAATAAAACAGTTCTACAAATGTAGAAGGAAGAAAGGAAATTTAAAATGCTGTCCTACCACAGTATCTAAACCAGGCTGCATTAATTATATCTGGTGGTGGAAAATACCATTTAAAAATTATGTGCTGTACATGATGTCAAAGCAAAACATATATTGTTTGTTGTATGCATCTACTGGATTTTTCTAACTCACTGAAAATAAATATAAATGATGCTGGTTTTACAACATTAATGAAGATTTGATATCTTTGGCAATACAGGAGCTAGCTTCTTTTCTTTCTTCTTTGTCTCATAAATCTTGCTGAGGAAGACGTAGTTACTTCAATACATTGTTGATTTTTATACCATCTTTTGGGCTCAGGATAATGAGTTACAAAAATGATATTGATCTTATACCAGCTAGGTAAATCTTCCATGACCTTGTATTTTCTTTGCTTCCCCCTCACCCCCTGTCCTCTTGTGTTTTCTTTATTAATTTTTCTAATACATCCTAGAGTAAGCTGCTTTTTGTATACAAATGATTCAGGCAGACTGAAGATAAAAAACCATGTTACTTACATGCTGTATTGCAATAAATTTCTCTGTCCTGGTCCTCTAAGTTCAAGTAAGCTCAATTATTCTGTTGTTTAATTGTATTCTTATTCTCGTATTGATGTTCCTTCACTCTGATCCTTTCCTTTGTCTTGAATGAACTCTAGGAAATAGTAGACTAAAAGAAGGAGCATTTTAATCCCAACCTCCATAATAATCTCACTTTGATCTTCCATAGTGATTCTGCAACCTTAAATTCCTTCCAAGATTAATAGAAATAATGGCATTCCTTTTGATGAAGACTGTCATGGTTTTAGCTGGGTTAGATAATTTTCTTCACTGTAGCTGGTATAGTGCTGCATTTTGGACTTAGTATGAAAATAATGTTGATAACACACTAATGTATTGGTTGTTGCTGGGTAGTGCTTACACTAGTCAAGGACTTTTCCAGCTTCCCATGCTCTGCCAAGTGCACAAGAAGCCAGGAGGGGAGGGGGCACATCCAAGAGAACTGATCTAAATTGGCCAAAGGGATATTCCATATCATGTGACATCATGCCCAGTATATTAATTGCGGGGAGTTGGCAGGGGGAAACAGCGATCGCGGCTCAGGGACTGGCGGTGTCGGTCAGCGGGTGGTGAGTGATTGCAGCACTTGTGGTTTTTTTTCCTTTTCCCTCTTTTCCCTGGGTTTCATTTCTCTCTTGTGTTTTTTGTTTGTTTGTTTTTTTATTATTATATTATCATCATCATCATCATCATCATCATTGGTATCATTACCATTACTACTATTACTATTTTATTTTAATTATTAAGCTGTTCTTAGCTCAACCCATGAGTTTTCTTGCTTTTTTTCTTCTGATTCTCCCCCTTCCCACTGGGGAGGGGAGGAGTGAGTGAGCGGCTGTGTGATGCTTAGCTGGTGGCTGGGGCTAAACCATGACAAGACATTACTGAGGAACAGAACATGTATTATTGCCCATAGTCAGAAAGCAAACACTTGACTTGCTACCATATTTCCATTGGCAGACCTTTTTCTTTTCATGTGGAATCTCAATAAGGGCTGCAGGACTTCACAGTGATAGAAAGGATGAGCTTAAGAATCCAAAAGCAGAAACAAAGTTCAAATATCTGCTATAAATAGCGAACAAACAAAGAAGTACATTAAATTTCTAGACAGTATCTTGAAAACTAGAATTTCTTCCATGTTCATGCAACTTTTTTTTCCTTCCGTCAGCAGTCATTCCATAAAATCAGTATTCTCCATAATCTTCCATTACTTGATAGGCAGTGACATTCACCTATGTCTTATCCTCTGAGCTTTCTGTATATTATGAAAGAAGTACAAACATTCTTCGGTGTCGGGCATTGAGATAATTGCAGGTTTATAACAGTGTGGTCATGGACAATGAAGACTATTTTTCCAAACTTCCCTTACTGAACTTAATCAAATTCCTCAGCAGCTATATTTTGTTTTCTTCTCTTAACTCTATAATATGCCTAGGAGTTTCTGACATTTTCATTCTCTCTAACATGATACTGGGCAGTATGAAATTTGATCTTCCAGAGCATGAGAATTTATTCTGCTACCACCAAGTGTGATGAGGAGTCAGAATCTTCACATTTCGCCTCTGTTTGCTGACAATTCCTTTTTTTATTATTTATTTGATTATTTCTCCCTCCAAAGGTTATGACATATATGCAAGTATTGAAAAAAATCACAATTATATTAAAATGTAATGTGTTTTCATGCTATCGCTCATCTATATTTCTCCTTCTAAAATTACCATATCAAGATCCTTGGTAAAGAACAAGATCAAGTTCTTCTTTCAATAGTATTACCAACTGACTGTTCCAAATAAGAGGTAGGAAAATAAAAAGTAAATGAGTGGGGTTTCTGATTACATTTTTGTTTCCTTGTTTATAAGTCTCACTTGTTATCCTTCCTGACAAGGCCTGAAATTAATGGTCATTCTCTAGAATTTCCTGGTTAGTTTTGGTTTATTTTTTTTTTTCTTTGGCAGTAGCTATTTAAGCCTTGGGCAATGACATGGGAGTAAAAGATTCTTCTGATGTGCACTTAAAACAAATTCGTCAAGAGCAAATAGGTGGATTCATTCATTGACCAGAACTAACATAACTAAAAACCACTCCTGTATTACAGATTACATTTTGCTCAGGTCAGAGCATTGGAGTTGCCAAGTTTAGCAATTGCAGTGAGACAAACGTATTTTAAACTGAGGTGCTTAATTTTAATTAAATTAATTTACATGCTGTTACTAGATACATGCTAACCTGTGTCTGGCTAGATCCCTGTAAATTTCAATGATTTTTAATGCTGTTCACATAAACAAAGGACTCTACTAGCCCAACACAATTTCAGGATCAGAGCCCAAATCTTTTGCCTGTATATGTTAAACTAAGTTTTCCTGTGTTTTATATTGCTGTTAAATACTTTACATAAAGATTACTTTATCCATACTTTGCGTGTATTTATACCTGTTGTATCTTGACCGATATGCATGTTCCCTACAGAAATTAGTAAGGCGATACAAAAGTATTGCATATTAAATTCTTGATTGGAGGAGGGGGGTATTAATAGTCAGTTTTAGCACTTGTACAACTTCTTGGATTGTAATGATCAGTCCCATCCATTTTGTGATTAACAAATCTTAAATGAAGTTGATTAATTTCTATAGGGGAAGAGTAGTCCAGATGAATGATGCCTGTTTCAGGACTGGTACCTTTTTTATCTATATTTTGACTATGTGAGTCAGTAATCAATGTTTCTTTTGCATTTTCTTAAGACATGATAATTATACCAAGCTTAGAGATTAGCAGAATAAAACCAATAAATTTTATCAACTTCCTACAGTAATTTTTCTACACCATAAAGAGAAGTCATTTTTTTCTAGTCCATTCCTTTTAAAAAAGAGTACCTCTCAAGGGTAGAATATTTTTATTAATATATAAAAATACAAAATGTTTGTTTTACATGCTTTCCATATCCTGAGGTAAATCTAAATCTAGTAAAGTGGTTGAACCATGAGAAAAAGCTATATCAATCTTCTGACATTGAGACAATGCAAAAATATTGAATATGCCTTCTAGGCTTAAAATTTACATCAACTCCCTTTTATCTCACAGAGATATTTAAGCTGTTATATATTGTCACTTTGCATAGAAATCAGTCCCGTAACAGACATAAACACGACACAAGATGCCTGAATTGTAAACATATAGATATATAAAGCATTATAATTTGAATTTTCTTTCAGAATGTAATCTGTAGACACCAGAATTTTCTGGTTTCTGGATCTTCCACTAGAAAAGTGAAGATTTCCCAGTCCATGTGTTTGGAGCCGTGATAGTACTTTGTGCTTATGACACAAGAACAGCAGGCTACCATACTGATTCTCCACCCTATACCACTAATTAGGAAAGTGAGATGAGACATCTTTAGGTGTTATGCTTCACAGCAGAAGAATTGTTCAAAGTATTCAAATAAAAGGTGCTCTCTTGACTTGTTCTTTCATTGGACCATATCCTGAGGTTACTACTTGAGAATTTATTCTGTAAGCTGATATATTCATTTAGATGGCTAGTTACACTGAAAAAAGCCACTAGGATTGTGGAAGCTTAATAGTCTGTATCCCAATGTGATAGTGTTAAGGCTCAAATGGTGATTTTAATGGTGTGTTTATGAAAGGCACAATTTTAATACAAGTTCTAGTTAAATGAATGTAAAATGGAATCTTGCTTGAATTAACAGTCAGTAAAGATACAGAAAATACTTTAGATAAAAATATAATTAAAAGATAAAAATATTGTATTGCATTTAAAAAATTTTGTCATTGAACATATCTCTTTTTACCCAATATGAAGGAAGCAATTTCTGGTAATACAAGTAATATTATGCAAGCTGTTAATTTAAAAGGTCTGCAAGGTATACTGAACTAGCTCTACCTTTGCTGAAATAGCAATTTGGAAACTAACAAAAACAATGTACCTTTTAAAACTTGCTAGTACTATGCTGCTGTTCTGTGGTGAGCAGGAAGGCGGATAGGCATTTAAACTGAAATGAGTGAGCTTGTGAATGCTCACAAATCCTCAGTCCTTAGCTAGGCTTCAACTAATAGGTCCAAATTAAAAACAAACAAACACACTCACACACACAAAACTGCAAACAAATTAACCCCCTTAATAAGTATTTAAATACTTCAGTCAAAATTATGTGGACTTCAAGCACCTCAGTATCAACTTGCAGTCCTGAAAACCTTGATCAGTGGTTCCTTAGCCTGGATTTGTGATGACTCAACCTGGTTCAGCTGGATGAGTTTTTAGATTCAGCTGAACCCAAGCAGACACAAAGCTATGGAGGAAAAAAATATAATCAACACCATCTCCCTATCTGCTTCCAGAAAAAGCTGTTTTTCAGAATGAGTATCTTGCTCTCAGTGCATACCTTCCTTACCAGGTGGAATAGTCTTTCATTATAGCCACAGATCCTGGCATTTCTCTGGTACTATGGTAAATGAGGTTTTTTTAGTGCTATAAGACTCAACTCCATACCATAACCTAGCCATGCTGGGTACTGTCCGACACAAGTACAAGGTATAACATATCTCCCACACAAAACCTCATATGCACATATATTTAATTGGAATTTCTTTTGCACATGCATTTGAAACACTGTGCTCAAATTTTCAGGCACTTCAGCACTTTGAGTTTACTGGGTTTCAATTCATGATTCCCACCTCCCCTTTTCACCTATTTGCTTAGCCTAATGTTCTTAGAATCACAGAATGGTTTTGGTTAAAAGGACCCTTTAAAGTTCATCTGCTCCAAGGCCCCTGCCATGGGCAAGGACATCATTCACTAAATCAGGTTACTCAAAGCCTCGTCCAACCTGACCTTGAACACTTCCAATGATGGGGCATCCACAACTTCTCTGGACAACCTGTTCCAGTGCCTCACCCCGCTCATCGTAAAAACTTTTGTCCTCATGTCCAATCTAAATCTACCCTCTTTCACCTTAAAACCACTGCCTCTTGTTCTCTCACTATAGGCCTTGGTAAAAAAGTCTCTCTCCACCTTTCTTGTAAGACCCCTCTGTATACTGGAAGGCCTCAATAAGGTCTCCCCAGAGCCTGCCCTTCTCCACTACTGTGAGCAACCACTACTCTCTCAACCTTTCTTTATAGGAGTGGTGTTCCAGCCCTCTGACCATTTTTGTGGTGTGCTCTGGACCCGCTTTAACAGGTTCCTATCTTTCTTGTACTGGCAACCCCAGAGCTGAATGCAGTACTTCAGGCAGGGTCTCCTGAGAGTGGACTAGAGGTAAAAAAATCACTTCCTTCAACCTGCTGCTGGCCATGCTTCTTATTATGCAGCCCAGGATATGATTGCCTCTCTGGGTTGCAAGCGCACATTGCCAGCTCATATCCAGGACCTTCCACTTTGCCTTGTTGTACTTCATGAGGTTCATATTGGTCCAATTCTCCAACCTGTCAAGGTTCCTCTGGATGGCATCCCTTCCCTTAAGCGTATCATATACTATAATTTCCCTGTTTCTTTAACAGCTTGCGTAAATATGCCCAGGTCGTTTAGTTCCCATTTTAGGCAGACAGGCATTTTTTCCTCTGGTTTCTGGTGTGAAAGAGAAGGCCAAAGGAAGATGGCATTCCTGATGCTTCCATAAGCACACACAGTCTTTTAATTTTGGGGATAGCTACTGCTAAATTGAAGGTGTGAGAAACACCTTTCATCCAAGGCGATGTTGTTTCTTCCTTCAAAAAGAAGATACGTTTCTCTTATTTGAGGAGAATATCAAATCTCTAACAGAGATAGAATTTCCTGGTTTTTAATGTCTGCATGACTGGACCACAGGCACTAAATCAGTCTGCTTTTTAATATGGCTTGAGACTAAAAGTGTATTTGGAATTGAAGTTATTATTTATCAGTATCATATTATTTCTTCAGGGTAAGATGTTGATTCAGATCCCAGTACAAAGTTCAGCATTGCTAGGAAAACTTTCATGAAGTGACATGATAAGGAAAAAAATGTGTTTTCCATCCCTTGTGTATTAAGTAATCTGCAGTTTTGAGCAGCTCTACCTGAAGTAAAAGTCTTATCTCATAGAAACTTTAATCTGTTTCTGCAGTTCTGTTAATACATACTCTCAGCTGTGAGTATATTCCAGCTTCTTTTTTACTAATTTAATCTACCCTGGCATTTGTGTAAGGAATTATGGAACAAAATAAAGAACTAGAATAAGATACAAAGGCCTTCCTTCCTAAACACATGTGCTGGCAAATATCTTCTGCCAGTAGCACCAGTAACTAGCTGGATGTACAATGTTCTTGATGTACTTCACAGTTCTGAGACTGCAGAGATAACTAAATCCAGAGGACAATCACATGAGCATTGATGTAATCCGAAGAAAAATTGGAAACGGTGACTCTGAAATTAAAAAAAAAAAAGACAGAAAAAAAGAGAGAGTCAGGAGGGGAACATAAGCATGGGGAACAATGTAAGTAGAAGAATTGCCATTTGACCTCCTTCTCTTTTCCTGGTAAAACAATTATAACATCATTATGGTCTAGGGACTTAATGAGTATTTGTAAAAAGTATTCTTATGAAGGGCACTGCTTTAGGGGCAAAGTAGCATTTAGTAAGCACATATCACATCCACTCTTATCTCAACACTTTGCAAGAGAATGTCAGGAAAAGATTCAATAAATATCTAATCCAAGAAGAGTTGCATATAATGAGAGCAACATGCTCTCATATTCTGAAATTCTGAAGAGACAAACCATTTCCTGGAGTGCTTGATAATACTTCTTGAGGATTACATTTATTAAAGTCTCATGGACCTATATTCCAAGAGTTAAGACAAAACAATTGTATTTTAATCTAGTTCA
This sequence comes from Sula dactylatra, assembly GCA_013389905.1. NCBI lineage: Eukaryota > Metazoa > Chordata > Aves > Suliformes > Sulidae > Sula > Sula dactylatra. The sequence goes on from WEKW01014607.1 coordinate 64,791, forward strand.
CAGAAACCAGATCTCAGTATGCTAAAGATACAGTACCACAAAAATTATAAAGTGACATAGTAATTTAATGGTTGGGAGAACCACAAGATAAGGGTATATATATGGCAGGTGTTCTAAATATTCTTCTTGGAGACTGGTGATGTTTATTTTCTTTCTCTCTGGGGTTTTATGACTTGGTTTGGCTTGGTTTGGTTTTGGTTTGGTTTTAAGGTCCATTTCTAACTGGAGAGGACCAGGAAGACATCTGCTTTTTGTCTAAAGGACATATAAGGAAGCTTTATAGGAATTAACTAATAGAATTATATGGCCTAAAGATGGACTAGATATGAAACAGTTATTAACTTTCAGTTAATATTGGAACAGCTAATCTCACAACCCTTCACAGAGCACAGAACTCACGTGAACTGGATCACAATATTGGACATTCCCAGATTTCCTCTGAGGCCTCATGCAATCCTTTCACTGGCACACCTACCTGAACACAGGGGCTTTAGGTAGGCAGATTTTAAAAAGTTTCTGAGCTGCTCTGATTGAGGACTAACTGGTCTTACTTAACATATGCTGATATATGTAATGAAATTCCTTGCCACAAAATGCTTCCAGAGAGAAAAGAGATCATATCAGATATAAGCTTACCCACAACTTAATAATTTTCTCCAATTTTCCTTCTCAGTACACAAATGTAAAGTTAGGTATATTTCTAAAGATACTATCACCTACAGTACTGTTTGAAACAGTGACAAGTTAGTGAAACACTTTTAAACAGCATTTTTCATTGTTTTTCATGTATTGCTATTAGTCAGGGAATTCTGAAAGAACATTTACAAACTTTTAAGCAGCCTTCAGTTGTCCTAATAACAGTTAAAAATAAATGTTGAACACCACTCTTTGGTATATATATAAGAAATAATACATGTGAAATATACATCACTCTACTTGAAGAACACAAGTTTCGAGGTTCTTAAAGCCCCGCACAGAGCAATTCATTAAATCTTATATGATGTAGCAAGTAAGCATGACAATTCTTGCAGAAGTTACTGGGCGTCTTCTTTGTCTTATATGTGCCAACAAAATTCTCACTTCAGTCGATGAAATGCACTAATGAATGATTTATCTGAAGGGCATGAACATCCTTCATCCTCATGATGACAAGATTTTTCAGCAGTATAGCTTATTCTCTGGTAAAATGAAGGAGAAAACTATGAACATCCAGCCCAGAAAACAAAGAAGAATGAGGCACATTATCTTACCAGACAAGTAATCAGACAAATGACTATGAAATTACAAATCAGACTACAAGGTGACAATAAAAAGATCAAGAATACAAAAGGACATGTCTGTAAGGGAACA
>WEKW01014610.1:0-17350 GCA_013389905.1 Sula dactylatra
AAAGGAACAACTTCTAAGAAATCTCATAAATGGCAGTTTAGGACTGATTTCTTGTTATATTTCCCTTAAATAGAACTGAGCTACAAAAATGCCCTTGATTTTGCTCTTCTTCTTAATACTGTTAAGGTCTTTCTGGTGCGTGTTGTGGCTCAGCAGTGTTAAAATGTTTCAAACAATGTGACTAGTTCCTAGTTTAAATAGAAGTCCTTTTCTTAGCACATGTGGACAGATACTCATTCTGCTGTAAGGAGGCATGAGAACCAGTACTGGCAGAAAACAACAAAGATTGTTACCACAGGATGGTCAAGCCTGTACTTCTGATAGTTTACAGATTCTCTCAATACCAGGTCTTGCTCTAAAACATGAGAATGTGATTCTTATGAAGTTATGGGAAATAAAAATATCTAAAAAAGCAACAGAAGTTGCTGCACACTTGCAGAATGAAAAATTTAAAAGAGAAGGGCCAAAGGTTTCTTATACTGGTCTGAAATTAATACATACATTAAAGAACCTGTTAAAGCCTATTGAAACTACAGAGTAGGTCAAACAAAAGAACCTATATTGATAGTGGAGAAAATTTTATCTCCTTGAAACAAACACGATATAGATTATATGAGGTCTGTGGGGGGAATAAAAAAGCTTTGGATTTCTTCTACGCTATTATTCTCACTTCCCTGATGTAGTCTCACTTGAGAATTCTTCAGTGAAAGAGAGGTTAACATATACCAAACCTATCATACTAAAATCTTGTGTAAAGGCAGCATGCCAACATACTGAACTTCTGAACAGAAATCATACTTCATAAAACATCAATTCATGTAATTTTCAGAGAAGTGGGAGTTTAATCACATCACTGGTAGCATTCATAATGCCTGGTCTGGCAGGTAATTAGAAACCTCAGTCAGAGAGAGAATTTGCTAACAAGTCTGTGGACTAAAGCTCTGATTAGTTTTTAAAATTGACATTAAGAAACAGAATCACTGAACTAAGAGCCATTAGTTGTCAACATATTGTTCAACAGAGCTAAAAATAAGAGTGGTTTCAATGTTAGAAATCTGATGTTAGAATCACCGGAGACTTGTAGATAGAAACATACAGTAAGACAAAACATTAATCTGATTTGGGATTGAAGGATCTACCATCAGTTCATGAAAATAATGCCATTATGGCTACAAGCAGAAGAAAAATCACACAGACTAGTCCTGCAGTCAAATAAGAATTTCACCATTTAAGCATAACTTATGGTGGTATAGACTGCCCTTTCCCAAATACTGAATTGGAGAAAAACAGGCAGATAGACCTTCTCAGGGAACAGATTCAGCAATTTGACAAACATTAACCACATATTATGCACAAAATGAGAATAACAGACTTCCTACGGCCATACAACAGTTCTGAGGGCTGAGGAATGATATGTGGACCTTAGAATTGTAGAATTATTCTGGTCAAAAGGGGTCTTAGGGAGGCCTTAGTGCAGCCTCCTACTCCAAGCAGGGTCAACACTTAATGACTAAGCTGCTCAGAGCTTTGACCACACAGGTCTTGCAAACCTCCAAGAACCTCCATTCCATAAACTCTCTGACCAGCCTGCTATAATGCTTAATTATCTTCAGAGTGACAACTTTTCCTTATATCCAGTTGGAATGTTCCCCATTGCAATTTATGATAACTATCTTTCATTGTCTCCCTGACCTTATTTGCATTTCAGTAAAGAGCCTAGTCCCATCTTCTTGATGACCTCCCTGTAAGTATGGAAGGACTGCTGTTAGGTCTGCTCAAAACCATCTCTTCTCAAGGCTTAGTAAGTCCCAGTTTCTCAGCCTCTTCTCACAGAATAAGTGCTACAGCCCCTGATCAGATGAACTTGCTTCCATTTATCAAAACCCTTATTGCCCTAGAACTCCCAAAAGTGAATGCAATATTTTACATGTGACCTAGTCAATGCTTCTCAGAGGGGAATAATCATTTCCCTCAATATACTGGCTGCAGTTTTCTGAAAAGGATTATTTCATCCCAGGTGCAGGACTTTGCATTTGTCCTTGCTGAATTTCGTGAAGTTCACATCAACCCAGTCCTCCAGCCTGTTTAAGTCCTTCTGAATGGCTCTTCTATACATCCAGTTTGGGGTTGTCCCCAGACTTGATGATGGTGCACCCCATCTCCTCTTTTAGGTTAAAGATATTGAACATAGTGAAAGATATTGAACGGTCCTAGAATTGACTCCTGAAAAACTCTGTTAACTGGGAAAATACAAACCACTAACTGCTACACTCTGAGTCTGACAATGCAGCTAGATTTTCAACCATCTAGTAGTCCCCTTATCTAAGATCTTAATGTCCTAACTTGGATACAGGGACACTATGGGATACCATGAGGAAAGTCCTGATATAGCTAAGGTAAACAACACCCACTGCTTTTCTCTCTTCCACAGTCATTTCATCATGAAAGGTAACCAGATTCATCTGGCAAGATTCTCTCTTGGTCAGCCTATGTTTGCTATTTCCAAAAAAACTCACATTTTCTCCTTCATGTGCTCAGAAATGGCTTTCAAAAGGCAAAATCTTCCTCCACACACAAAATCTTAGAGTGATTAATTATGCTTTCAAAATCTAGTTGGAATTAAGAATAAGAGATATGAAAATGCAAAGAAGATTTTAATGCAAATCAGTAATCCTCTCAGAATACGGTACTTTTTAGCACAGGAGCTTGATATAGTTGTGTGGTTCTCAAGGGAGTGAGAAATGGGAAGCAATTAAAAAAGCTACAAAAAAATCCCATCCATCTTTTCTCCCTTTGTATTTCTTATTTCTTTTTCTGAGTATTCTGTCCTTCTGAAGACAGTGGTAGGTTCTTTGGACACATGAAGTTGGGGACAAGAGAGAGAGATCCAAAGCAAGATCTCAAGCCTGAGGGCAGATTCAGAAATTATAGGGGTGGAAAAACATACCTCTGCAAGCTAAATGTCTGTGCGCTTGAAGCTGCCACAGGGACTGAAAGAAGCCCTTGTTGGCACACCATGCACAGGCACAGATGGGATTTCTTACCAAGGCTTCATAGAGCCACCTAAGCACTGGAAATTGGGGTGAGAATTTTGACACTAAGTTTAATTTGGTCAGAGCCAGGGTCAGGTTTTTTATAGATTGCTGAAGGGAAAGGGATTGAAGTGTAAGTATGAGAATTTTTGTTGGTGACAGATGGTGGGTCTGCATGAGTGCATGCATGTGTATATGTAAAGATGGCATGGAACAAATACCTACAAAAAGTGAGAACCCTGCATAGAACAACACTCATGCAATTTGAGACCCACACATGCAATGTGTAATTTTGGAATTTACAAGTGTAAAGCTGGCAGTATTTGGCACTCTCTCTTAGTTTAAAACTTAAAAGTGCTTTTGTCTATGTTTGCCTATACTAAAATTTTGATTCTCTGCCATCCCTTTAGTAACTGGGTGAGTCAAGTTCCAGAAAAATTTTAATAGATTATACTTTTGAATAATCCTCAGGCATACTTTTCTGACAACTTTTCATTGACAGACCCAAGCCATGAGGCATAGACAGCCATGGAATTTTCACAGCCTTTGCCATGAGGAGTCAGGGAGATGCTGCCTCTCTCAGATGGGGCTGCATGGTCTTGGGGCTCCCTGTACACTTTTCTTACAGCTTTCGTGATCGCCTTGAGAGGCAGTGATGAGTGACATCAACCTACCCTGGTCTCCTCTGTGCTGAAACAGGCTCTGTTTTTCAGTCTGATTTTAGCATGCTCCATTGGATTTCAGTAAACAAGTCTGTTTATGAGCCTGGCAAACCTAGAGAACAGTTTAAAACTATGCTTAAAGAAGTTTATTCCCAGTCAGCCTATCATATGTCAGGGAGCCCTATATATCACTCCCATTCATGACTCCCAAGCCGCCATTTAATTCTTATCTCCTGAGGCCATGTATCTCAGAAGTACTCTTCTCCGTACTCTGGATGATTTTGCAGAGAAAACGATTAAAAAAAAGAGTTTTATCTATGCCTTTTATTTTCCCAGCGGTCCTTTTGATTATGATTTGCTCTTTCCCTCTTTTTATGTTGCTATTATCCAGTCATGTAGCTGATAGTCCAGTTTCTCCTTGTAACCTCTCCCATGCTGCCTGTATCACTTTCCCTCAGGGTTCTTACTGGTTTTTCGATTGCTTGCTGCTCTTCTGTGTTACACTTGCACCCACAACATCCTCTGTTTGCAACAGGTTTGACATTGCTCTACATATGCTCACATGCACATGGGACTTCATATGATTGCTGGACTGAGCAACTCAAATATGCTCAGTAGATATGCTCCAGATCAAATCCTTATAAAATATGCTGATCCCACATATGTTGTTTACAACAACAAAGGAATGTTAGAATAGCAGCAGGAGCAATTGCAAAGAAAGGTTTCTCCATTTCAGTCACTTTTGAATACATCATAAAAAAGATATTAAGTTTACGTTTGGGATATTTTCAATAGCCACAGGAATATTATTGCCACAACTCCACTGCAGCTCCCTTGAATTCCTGACTTCTATTGCTAGAATTAATGCTACACAAGAAAATAAAAAGGTTAACCAAATAGACTAAATGACCTTCAGATACTTGCACTTCCCTATATTTGATCTTTTCTGAAAATGAATTTTCCATAATTTCTCATTTTCAAGAAATGAATTTCATCTGGAGAGTGCTTAAGATAAGACATAATGCTGTTACAAGTATGGACTGAATAAAGTCAGAATGAGTTTCCAAATATTCCTTTGTCAATTAAAAACTTTCCTTAATGTTGAAGGGAACATATCATTAGCTCTACCTGGATTCAAAACTGTGTGACATTTTTAAACTTGTGTTCACAGAAACAAGTGGATGGAAGCAGACCCTTACATTTACCTCCAGGTTTTGTTTATTTCATATTTGTTTCACTGTCAGGAACAGTCCATCATTAGCAAAAATAACACATCATGAGTACACACAAAAATACTAATTCATATATGGAAGTCACATCCTCTATCTTGTTTTTTTCTTGTAAGACATAAAACTAAATTTCTCAGGATAAATAAAGATTTGCATGGTATAAGAAAACTAAAGTCAACAAGCTGATTCTGTATTTAAAATTAGTTCATATTTTAACTGGACAGAGTTGTAATTTCAAAATTCGTTAATCTAGTACAGCTGGAAAAATAAATATAACTCATTGCTCTTTTAAAAGATAATTTCCATACCTTAATTCCAAAATACTGTGGCTTTATGTTGGACTTTATTCTTTGCTGATATACACAGTAGCACAAACAGAATAGTTCTTGAAATGTCATCTATATAAGTGATTAAGAGAAAGAAAGGAAGAAAGGAAGGAAGGAAGGAAGGAAGGAAGGAAGGAAGGTGTCCTGGTTAAATGAAGTGCAATGGCAGTTGCATCGTATTTCCATAGAATTGGGTGGTACGATTGTAAGCATATAGTTTGGAAACAATGTTTTCATTACTTTGTAAATTGTAGATCTACCACATAGGCTGGAAACTTGCCCTCACTAATGAGAGATGAGAGGAAGAAAATAATCTAGGCTGTGAAGCAGAGTTAATCATGTGGGTGTTACTAAACCATATTGATGGCACAGAGGAGATCGGCTAGCTGAAGCAGGAAGGCTTTTATCCTTATTATGAAAAGGCAACAAGCACCCGGGCTAGCTGTATGCATGTCTAAGTGGACAGGATGTTTGACTCATCTGTCAAATGGCAAATGCATCTTCTGAAATCAGTGAATACTGATTTACATGGTAAGACAAAGATATAACATCATTCCATCAGGAGCAGTAATATCTCCAGGTCCAGAAAATTGAATCCAATTTCTTACCAGCATTCCCTAATGAATGATATCAGAAATAATCAAGGCAGTAACTAAGTAAAGTGAACCCCAAGCACCTTTTAGTGCATAGGCAGAAAGGAGGTTTCTGAAGAATTTCCAAATAATGTACTTTGCAGTTGACGTACAAAAGGGACTGAAATATACTAGGCAGGAAAACCACTATAAATTTAAATGATTTGAGCTGTGTAAGCCTGTGGCTCAAGAAGTTTTTGTCTTGATAAGAACACCAGGAACAGACCAAGATCATTGACCTGCACTCTGAACGCACATTGTGTGAATTAGTATATTAACAAAAAATATATTTTGTTAGAGGCTGTCACATCCCAGCCTGAGAGGAGAAGGAAAAGTAACCAAGGTTCTAATGATCCCCTTGGACTCAGTTAAGGTGAAATGACACCAAACAATCAATTAAACACTTTATTTCAATGCAAAAGTAACTTGAAATTGAAAAGGCAACTTGAACTTGAAAACATGGAAAAGCATTGATGGTGGGGGTTCTTATTAAGAATATTTGTAAAAGAAGAAGAAAAGAAAGAAGAAGGGAGAGGGGAAGAGAGAGAGACAGAGATAGGGAAAAGTAGGGAGATATCACCACCTTTGGATCCAGTGCTGTGGATGACAGATGTGACAGTCCTCCAGTGGTGGATGCATATCAGTCTTTCTGTTGTAGTGTCTTTTATAGTCTAAGCCCTGCTTTCAGTTGTGCCTCCTGTGAGCTTATATCGTTCTTATTCCAGAAGTTTCATGATCTTCTGCACAGGTGCCATTGTGAGGGGTGGCTGCAAGGGGTCTTTCAGGCAATCATAAGCCCATTCTTCAAATAAACCTTGTATGACCTCTGTAAGTTGCTATGTGAGGCACAGCAGAACCTGGGACTGCATATCCTCCAACGCATCGCCCACGCTCTGTGTCCATCAGTTTCCCACCGGTAGTTCGCTACATCACATTTTACAACAATGTTTGAGATATTAACTCATTTGGTCCCTCACAGAGGCACTGTCAATTTACTAAAAATCCTGACCAAAATAAATCTATTGTGTGGTATAGACTTGACTTTGCAAAGATTAGAACCTATCAAGGGTGAGGGAAAGGAGCTGCAACTATAAGTCACCATTGAAAATGCTTGTTGCCGTGAAAGAACTCAAATACCAAGTTCATACCAAAGTAAAAGTATCACTGGCAAACAAGAATCAAATATAAAGAACAGTTTTCTTACCAAAACTTCAGAGGCTGTCATCTTATATACCAAAATCAGGTGTCATGGATTTAACATAAGTCACTATTTTGTAGAAATGCAGCTTTCCTATTCGTATATGTTAAATACCAAAACATAAAAACATATTCATAGACTCATAGCCTGGCACCCCTCCCCCCCTCCCCCTTTAATTATAGGCCATTGTATTCCAGGTCATTATTGTGAAATCCGTTATTAAAGCATAGAAACAAAAAGTCTGTAATAGATTGGTCTGTTGTAGCAGCACAAGTAATCAATAGGTTAATATTAGAGATGAACAAATATCGCCAAGGTGAAAAGGTATACACAGAAGCTGAGCTGGGTCCAGTCTGTAATGAATTCTGCTGTCTTAATTTGGGTGGAGCAATGTAAAAATCTGGTTCAGCTAGGACATTTTGTTTATATGTGAACATTTAAAAATATTACTGTTGAAATTAAGCCAGTCAGGGAAAGGTACAAGTCTGATATGGCAGAAATGGGTGACTGTGCAACTTGCCTTGTTGGGCTTTTTTCCTTTCTGAAATGTTTGTCATAATATCTTAATTTTTATATTTAGCTAGTTTGTTATCTAAGAAGGATACATTGTTTATTGATGTGGTACTGCATCTGAGAGATTTTTTCCCATTGTTTTATGTATTTTTTGGAGAGAGAGGAGAATTATGAAATGCCTATGATACTTAAAGTGATCAGAGCCTTGGGGCTACAAAAGCATCTACAAAAATAGAGAGGCACATTTTTGTGTAGTGCAACAGAATATGTCCTTCCTCTAGAAAGAAAACTAGATGCATGCAAGATCCCTGTATCTCATTACTGTACGCTTTACAGTAAACAAGGGAATAAATAAGCATGTGCATTTATGTTAGTTTGAAATGCAGAAAGTTCACTGCACTCCTGTTGAAAACCAAGTTTTAGCCCAGATGGTCAGGTAGAGAATATAGGCTATGTATCTATATTCACAATGTAAAAGATAATACTGAAGAATTAGAGATATTAAAAAATGATATAGACTTTTATAAGCTACTAAAATATATGTATCACATAATGTCTTATACTGCAAAGAAGGTTAAAACCAGAGATAACATCTCATTTTTATCACATTTTTGTTGAGAGAAATCAAGTGCTTGAGTTCAACAGTGCTTGTAAGACTAATGAATAAGTCTGGAATCACATGTAAACCCAGGTGATAATAGGCTAGCAATATCAGTATCCATTGAGTAAGATTTTATCCTTAAAACAAGACCCAGAAAATCTAAAGTAGGGGAAAAGTGATAAATATATACTGTTGTGAGAGGTGGAAAGTGAAGGAGAAGAGCACAAGAAGATATTCTGAAACAGAAAGAATTATAACAGTGCAGAAATTTTCCTCCCAAAGGCCTTTGATGTTGCTTTTAGTTGAATAAGATGAAGGATCTTGAAATTGATAAAACATCTCAGTCACAGGCTTATTTATGGTCCTCTGATAACCCTGCATAGCTAGATCTTGGAATTTTTTCAGTCTCTAGGATTTTCCACCTCTTACAGAGTGTCTGGTATCTAATTTCATAAAGAATGCCTACAATATTTGTTCATCTGGGTAAATACTGCAGTAGGCAAGCTGTATACACCTTGGCTGCTGAGTTTGCACAGTTCAGAAAGGTTTAAATCAGAAGGCAACAGAGCAGCAAGACTATGTGTTTAGAATAATGAGAAAGGGAGTGAAATAATGAATGCACATTCTTATCAATGTTTTATTCTAATATATCAAAAAATTGAAGGTTATTGAGAAAATCTGATGCAACATATTAAATTTCCCATTTTATAAAGTTATTCAAATACATCTACAAGGTATAAGTATATTAGCATGTTAGAGGTTAATATCTTTACAGTAGAAGGAAAAATGGTTATATGACATGTCATGGTTTTAGCTGGGATAGTTAATTTTCTTCACTGTAGCTGGTATAGTGCTGTGCTTTAGACTTAGTATGAAAATAATGTTGATAACACACCGATGTTTTAGTTGTTGCTAGGCAGTGCTTACACTAGTCAAGGACTTTTCCAGCCTCCCATGCTCTGTGAGGTGCACAAGAAGTCAGGAGGGGAGGGGATACAACCAGGAGAGCTGATCCAAATTGGCCAAAGGGATACTCTATATCACGTAACATCATTCCCAGAATATGAACTGGGGGGAGCTGGCCAGGGGAAGCAGCAATCGCGGCTCAGGGACCGGCAGCATCAGTCAGCGGGTGGTGAGTGGTTGCAGCACTTATTGTTTGGTTTTCTTTTGTTTTTTTTTCCCTCTTTCCCTTCTTCCAAGGTTTCATATCTCTCTCTGTCATTATTTTTTTTTCATTATATTATAATTATTATTATTATTGTTGTTGTTGTATTTTAATTATTAAACTGTTCTTATCTCAACCCATGAGTTTTCTTACTTTGGCCCTTCCGAGTCTCTCCCCCATCCCACAGGGGTGGGGGGAGTGAGCAAGCGGCTGTGTGGTGCTTAGTTGCTGACTGGGGCTAAACCACGACACCCAGGAAAGGTAGAGTACGATTCCAGTAGTCTACCTCTCTCTCGGACTCCCTGATACTCCTCAACCTACTCACCTCCTCCCAGAGCTCTACCTGGGCACACCTCCCACAGGTGTACTCACTACTGCCGTCTGGTACTGCCATAAGAGTAGGGCACACCCTGCAGCCTGACACCTGGGTAGCAGCATGTTCCCATCGGAGCTCTGTCTGGGAAGCTGCGTCAGTCGTGGCGGGTGCAGAGTTTAGAGAGGACATAGCCTTCTGCCAGGTAGATACCATTGCTCCCTGGTTGGGCCAGCAGTTACAGTGCCCTTCCTGCATGCCTTTCTGTGTCAACTGCCGTGCCACACCCTTGCTGATGCATCACGCCCTGTTTGCCCACCCTGGTCGCTAGCACTCCCTAGGGGTTTCTTTTATACATGTGGGGGCTTGGCCGCGGTTGCTCCTGGCCCCACCCAGGTCTCATCAGCCACTGTCGCACAAGCTGTGGCTCCTGGCGGGTCTCTGTGCTCCCCTGAGCTTCCCCCGGTTCAGGAAATCCCCCTGTACACCATGCTAGAGCACTCCACTGGGGATCATGACAGCATTGGAGCTGCTTNCGCTGCTTCCCCTGGCCAGCTCCCCCCAGTTCATATTCTGGGCATGATGTTACGTGATATGGAATATCACTTTGGCCAATTTGGATCAGCTCTCCTGGTTTTATCCCCTCCCCTCCCGACTTCTTGTGCACCTCGCAGAGCATGGGAGGCTGGAAAAGTCCTTGACTAGTGTAAGCACTGCCTAGCAACAACTAAAACATCGGTGTGTTATCAACATTATTTTCATACTAAGTCTAAAGCACAGCACTATACCAGCTACAGTGAAGAAAATTAACTATCCCAGCTGAAACCATGACAAGATGCTTTACAGAAAATACAAATATTTTCCAAAATGTAAACGGAATAAAATGGTATAAAAATTAAAATCTATATCTCTGTACTTATTGAAATACAGAAATTCCAGCAGATTGATAAAATAGCATGTTATAAAGCAATGGCTTTTTATGTGACTGCAAAAGGATGAGGTAATGACGCTTTAATCCGGACAAGTCATGAGAGGTTCAAAAATCTCTCAGGAGTATAGAGATTGATTAAAAGAAAGATGGTCTTTGATCCTGCAAATGCAGGGCATGGGAAGGCCGAACCGGAGAACATTAAAACGTGATGGCTTGTTCAATTTTATATATGTATGTATAGTACCTACAGATTTTCAGGTTTAGATAAGTTAAGGCCCAAGTAACTGTTATTTCATTTTTGAATTCTTTGCTTTAAGTTGTTTCTAGAAGAGAAAAGGAAATTAGACAAGAGTTCCCACAGATTTTTATTCTATAGTGATGTTTATACCACCATGTTCAACTGTGCTTTCACTGTAGCAGCATAACTATGTAGCTACATAACTTACGTCCTTTGCCACAGAGACCAGAATCCCATGTTCTCAGTAAAAGCTGTGGTATAGATAAAACAAGAGCACTAAACTCTAGAGGTTGAGACAAAGTTGTATCCCTGCAATGAAACCTGTAGTGAAAAAGAACAGTTCATCAGAGCACTCCATCAAAGTTTTTCTGCATATTAATGGTGGAAAACTGGTCTGCCCTTCACAAGAAAAACATCTTGTTATCCCTATGTCTGACAGATGAAACAAGTGTTTTACCATGCTTTCATTAGTAGTTGAGCCATGCAGAGCTGGTGTTTTAGATAGCATGAGATACTTGGATAAAAACTAGCTTTTGTGCTTGCAAGTATTTTTTGCTGCCTTTTAGAAGTAGTAGATTTGATTAAATGAGTCTTTGCAAAGTAGCTAAAATTCCTTTTTATTGTCCTCAATTCATGAATCAGCAAAATTTAGTTCTGCATTAGCTTCAGGGCAGCTCCCTGAGTATGCCTCTTCCTAAAGAATCAAGACCAAGCAAGTCTCTTGGCTGCAGTACTAGGTGCCTTTAATCGCGTTAGCTATCCGCACAGCACCAGTCAGGCTGACTCTCTCTCTGTCACTGCCAAGTGCACAAATTCAGAAATGCCCAATCAAGTAAAATGCTGCCAAGCAGGAAGAGAGGAGATGAGAGGAATCTCCTTCCCCTTTCTCCCTCTCTCTCTCTCTCTCTCCCTCTCTCTCTCTCTCTCTCTCTGTTTCCTGTGTTGATTCTCATTTCTACAACAGCTGGGAGAGCAGAGCTTGGAGAAGTAGATCAGTAGAGCCTATGAGGCCCTGGGCTCTTTAATTCATGCCCAGAATACGTTCCAAAAAACGTTTGTGATGGAGTAGATCTGGCAGTCACTAATGCACTTACATGCTTTCAGACATTTTGAGTGCATGTGAAATGAGCACAAGGCTGCTTCTAATTGGCCTAGCAAGTAAATACAAAAGTCCAGCTAGCATGTACTGACTCTCACTGTTTATGGCTGGTGTGAGCTGGTTATGTCACACCACATTGTTTTTGTCTCTGGGTCTTGTAGAGGTAAGACACAAATAGTAAAATGTGTGTTTTTTCTCACTTCAAAGTGCCTGCAAGAATGTGCCAGACTAGTGCTTTACAGCACTAATTTGAAGATGTGGCATCATTCAAGATGTGAACAGTGGCAAAGCCTGGTAGAATAGTGCTAGAAAACTGTTTCAGGCAGCCCAGTATGATGGGCTACATTCAGTCTGATGCTACATCACTTGCATTGCCTTTTGGAAGAAGTTGATGTCAGGAGCTACAGCCATGCCAAAGTCACGCCTGTGTTTTGTTATGAATACACAGTTTGAAGTGGTATAAACAAGAGCCTTGGAGCAAAAATTAAGCAGTTTGGATGAGCTGGCATCCAGTGCCCAAGCTTGTCCCACTTGCCTTCTTAATTTTTTTTCATTTTATTTTTATTTAGCCAGGTAGATGTGTACAGAAGATCTATTTGTTTTACTTAAGAATGTAATTCTGCTACTACCACTGATTTTCTGTCCAGGGCACTTTCCTGTTTTACCCATGCCTGATGCAGGCTATGGTTTCCAGGAACCACACAGCAGTTTAAAAATCTCTGGACTTGTTAGTTGTAAAATGTTCCAAATTCAACATGGAATTTGGAATTAAATTAATTGTGCTAGAGCAAGTCTGCATAATCCCACTGACTGCAGGAACTGAATTGACGCTTCACTATGGGGCACACGAAGAATCAAGGAGTCAGTGTTGAATTTTTGGTTTAAAGTCAAATTTAGCATTGATCTTTAAACTCAGAAGATAACCACCTAGAGCTACAGTGGGTACTTCTGAGTGAGATCCAAAGCATTTTGTGATAGTAGTTTCTTTAAAATCTTGAAGGCTAAAAAAGACCAGCAGGAAACTTCAGAGTTTTCTGGCTGGAGAAATTGATTTTCAGAATTCTAGTATATCCTAAATTCCCCTTCGTATATTTAACTCACCCTTTGGAAAAGTTTCCTGGTAGAAATTAGTATCTGTATCTAGTCCCTAACTCATTTAAATGTAGACATAAGAACTTTAATACTTTTGTGCTTGCATCTGAGCATTTGCAGAAAGGTGTGTTGCTGTTCATCTGAGTAAATTCTGCAAAAACATCTTTAGCAACAGAAGACTGGGGCTGACTCAGATTCATGCAAAAGTCATTAAGGTCTAAAGGGGTTCCCTGGTAGTGTGATACATAAAGTGCCCTTATCCTTTAGGAATGTCAGTGGATACTGAAAACACTGTTCAGTCCACAACTGGCATAATCAGGGTCTTGTCTTGATAGTATCCTACAAAAACAGTTCAAAAAACTGCTTCTTTTCATTCTCTGCATTATCAGTGGGCTTTGAACCACATCCAAACATATTTATTGACCATTTATTAGGGGTACAGAGCAAAAACGCAACAACCATACTGTGATGGGTTAACCATGGATGGATGCCAAACCCACCACCCAGCTGCTCTCTCACTTCTCCTCAACAGGACAGAGGTAGAAAACAAGATGGAAAAGCTCATGGGCTGAGATACAGACAGGAAGATTGCTTATCAGTTACCATCACAGGCAAAACACACTCAATTTTGGGAAAACTACTTTATTGCCCATGAAAATAGAGGAGGATAGTGAGAAACAAAGACAAAATTAGAACACCCTCCTCCTATCCTCCATTCTTCCCAGGCTCAATATGACTCCTTCACTCCAGACTCTTTTACCTCCTCCCAGAATGGAGGTTGTGGTCAGTTCAATACATTTAGTCTCTGCCCCTCCTTCCTCCTCACACTCTTCCCCTGTTCCAGTGTGGGGTCCCTCCCACAGGATACAATCCTTCATCAGCTGCTCCAGTGTGGGTCCTTCCCACAAGCTGCAGCTCTTTACGAACTGCTCCAGCGCGGGTCCTTTTCATGGGGTTCAGTCCTTCAGAAACAGACTCCTCCAGTGTGGGGACCTCCATGCGGTCCCCATGGACCGCAGTCCTGCTGGAAGACCTGCTCCTGCATGGGCTCCTCTCCGTCAGCCACAGCTCCTGCCAGAAGCCTACTCTGGTGTGGGCTCTCCATGGGCTGAAGTGTGTATATCTGCTCCAACAGCCTACCTCACCATGGTCTTCACCGCAGGCTGCAGGGAAATCTCTGCTCTGGTGACTGGAATACTTCCTCCCCTCCTTCCTCACTGACCTTGGTGTCTGCAGGGCTGTGTCTTTCACACTTTTCTCACTCCTCTCTCTCTCACAACTGCTGCACAGTGGTTTTTGCCCTTTCTTAAATATGTTATCACAAAGAAGCCACCAGGGTTGCTGAGGGGCTCATCTTTGGGCAGCAGCAGGTCTGTTTTGGAGCTGGCTGGAAATGTGTCTGTCTGACATAGGGGCAGCTCCTGGTCTTTTCTCACAGAACCCACTCTTCCAGCCTCCATGCTACCAAAACCTTGCCACATAAACCCAATACACATACATATATGAGAGAGAGAAGGAAAAAAATTGTAATAATAATTCAGCATATAAATAATTTTCTTAATGTGATTTCAAGTATAGCCTGATGCTACCCCACTAATGAGTTTAATTCATTTCTATTTTTTGTACAATCTTAACACTATAAAATGATTTCTTTCCTGTCAGTTTTGCTCTCATAACTTATTATTGCACTTGCATTCACTACATTATGAATTGCTCCCATGGCTGTAAAAGTAAGATATTTCATTCACTTTGACTCCAGTTTTTTCTACTAAACTCGAATCACTTACTTTTATTGTTGAAGGACTACAAAATTAAACTGCATTATGAAAATGCAATAACACTCTGTATGTTATTGGTTCATATCTGTTTCATTTTTAGCCACTGCTGAATAACAATTGCATAATATCACTTTCCATTATAAGCAGTCTTTATTAAGCTTTGCGAACTATTTTTATTCACTGAGATTCCAAATGTTTGATAGCAACACTTGTTTTGGTTTTAATTTATTTTATCAGTAAAAGAGCTGAGTTAGCAACAGTGGTCAAATGTAGTAAACAGAGTAATTCTCTGTATTATTTCCACCTCTGCTTTCATCTTTAATATACTGTTTTATCACAGAGAAAGATGAAATGTTGTGTGACAGCCTGATAAAGTTTCATTAGATGTCTGTTCCTTTTCATGCCAGTATCAGTTGAAATGCTGCTGTTCACATTAGTGCAAAAGGAGAAAGGCACCTATGCATACTTCTTTGAGTTAAACTGAAAATCAAATGCCCTCAAGACAGAGATTTTACACATTTGTTTTAGAAACTGTGTATATCTGATAATCTACCTAATACCCAGAAGATGTGTTCATTGCACTGTGCTCAGAAGTTAAACTTAATACAAATGAATAAATTAAGTTTGGCACATATCAACTTCAACAGAAGTCACAAAACTACTGTAAATCCCCATAGGTGTTATATATTTGCAATTAAAGAGATGACAAATGTGAAATGATTTGACCAAATATAATCTTTCAACAAGTATAGAATTTTGCTAGCAAAAAATGACTCAATTTACACAAATGGTTTAATTAGAAATTCAATTAGTTTCATGATGCTTTATCACTATAAGCATGATATTTAGGTTACTGCAGAGTTAAGAAAAGGTGCACAGAGATGTAGATCATGCTAATATTATTAAGTATTATAACTTAGTTTATGGACTGTATTCTTTTTCTTAGACATTAGACATCATAAATCTCTCAGGAGTCTGACAAAAGACTTAGAAAAAGTTTGCCATTCCCCTTTTTATTTTCAGGTGCTTTAGAACATTTAAGACACAATATTTCTTAACTTCCATAGCAAAATTGGAGCTTCTTAATCAGCAGGTCAATACACTTACCATATTATGAAAATCATGTTACATTCTGGTTTTAGTCCATAAGCCCCAGGAATCACTTACATATATGGAAGAAGAACATGAGTATAATTTGATTACCTGAGTTCAAATATCAGGGGTCAACTTCAGTGATCCATCAGGAAAAACACAGAGCAAGCAAAGAGTATGAGCAATTATTCTTTACTTTCTCTGACAAACTGGACAAACCAATGTTAATGGCTCCCCATGGTCTAGTAGAGTGAGAAAGAAGCTCATGGTCAGTAGCTTGCGTGGGGACAAAACGATCTACTTCTTCAAACGTAACAAGCAAATGAACAAAAGGCAGCAATAGGGACTTTATCTGATTGTCTGGGGTAGGTAATTGCGTTGATGAGATGACAATTTAATAAAAAAACCCAACTAGTATCTCATGAAGATAACTTGAAAGAGCATCATCTCAAATGACTCGTTCTTCTCAAGGCATTTCATAAGCAACAGAAAGGGGAAATATGTCATGCTCTTTCCCAGATTCTTGCTATGTCTGGGCAAAGCCAGTTTACAAATTAACTTTCCAGTTAAATTAAATAAACTGAAATACACACCTAGCAAAACCTAATAGCACACCTGTGGCAGCTCATTCACTCATTTGAAACATATATTGGTCCTATTCCTTTGTTACCAATGAGAGGTGGCTTGTGCTGCTCCAATACTATAGGAAGAGTCTTTGAAAAGAAAAACTCTTTTTCTCTCAGGAAGAAAGTTCTTTGCCTGTCTTGAAAATTTCCTGTTGCATATATATATTTATACTAGATAGAGTATATAATCCTAAATTTACTCTCTCCATTTTGTGAAAGTAGGTTATTTTATCCAGTCCAGACTTCATATGATGTAGCTGAAAATGTTCAGACCCACACATAGATTAAAAAAAAGCAGTTAAGTTGGTTTCCAATGAATAAGGGGGAAAAGGAAAGAGTGAAATATCTATTCTGTTTTTAAGAGCTAGACATTTTCTTCTTTTTTTTTTCTTTTTAATAATTGTTATAATATCTGTGATTTGATGAACTCTGAAAAAATCTTTCTCTTCCAATTTGAACATCTAGATAAGAGAACTTTTCTCATATATGTATAACTTTATAGGTTAGAGGTTTAGTAGAGCAGAGCAAGTGAGGAGGAAAAAGGGAAAAATAAAGAATGAATCATGAGAGACCATGTAACTGAAAAGTTAATGATAGAATTATAGCCTCTTAAAAACCTACTTGACACCTTGCAGGAGGGCACATTGTAGCCACAAAATAAAAAGAAAAAAATGGAAACCAAGGCTGAGTGCAATGTGACTGAAGATATGATTAATTTGTGGACTAAATGGCATAGTAACATTCAGTCTCATCTATATATTGACAAATTAGTCAGCTTTCCAGTTCTGTTACCATCATTTCTTTAGTCCTTCATCTAGCA
>WEKW01014611.1:0-36514 GCA_013389905.1 Sula dactylatra
CCTGCCCGGCAGCGGCTGGGGAACGGAGCGCCCCGGAGGCCCGGGAAATAAGTGGTTTTAAAAAAATAAAAAAAAAGAAAACCAAAAACCAAACCAAAAAAAGCCCGCAGGGATTGGGGAATCTTAGCTACTTCTACAAATGAGGCCACATCTAGAGTTCTGCGTCCGGTTCTGGGCCCCCAAGTTCAAGACGGGGAACTTGAGCAAGGCCAGCGGAGAGCTACGGAGATGCTCAGGGGACTGGAGCATCTCTGCTGGGGAAAGGCTGAGACCTGGCTTTGTTCACCCTGGAGAAGAGAAGGCTGAGGGGGGATCTCATGAATACTTATAAATACCTAAAGGGTGGGTGTCAAAAGGACGGGGCCGGACTGTTTTCAGTGGTGCCCAACGACAGGGCCAAAGGGCAACAGGCACGAGTTGGAGCACGGGAAGTTCCACGTAAACATGAGGAAAAACCCCTTTCCTGTGAGGGTGTCAGAGCAGTGGCACAGGCTGCCCAGAGAGGCTGTGGGGTCTCCTTCCCTGGAGACATTCAGACCCCGCCGGGACGCGGTGCTGTGCCCCCTGCTCTGGGTGTGCCTGCTGGAGCAGGGGGGTTGGCCGGGATGATCCCCAGAGGTCCCTTCCAACCCCTGCCATTCGGGCATTCAGTGATTGCTGGCAGGAGGGTAGGGCAGTGGCAAGCCCACGTGTGTTTTGTGGAGGGGGACACACAGAGCAAAGGTGGAGGGGGACAGCTGCTGGCTCCTGTTAAGAAAGGCCTAGCTGTAGGCAAAGGGCAGGGGAGGTGCTTTATTAGGTGTGGAACAGCCGTACGGCAACGTGCTGGAGGTACAGAAAGATGTTTTTTGGGCTGCATTCATGAAATCACTTAATTCACCATATATGTAGGCAAAGACCCGCAAGACAAAGTGTCGGGGTACAGAGACCTAGTGTTCGGCAGCTTGAGAAGCGTCTCAATGCTTCAAGGAGCCCTTGTGCATCTCGCACCAAGAAGCGGGCTGTTACCGGTGTGCCTTTGCCTCAGCAGGCGTGGTCAGCAATTGGCCCCAAGGGGCACGGTCCTGCCAGGCTTACAGAACGGAGGCCGTTGGGTGACTTCAGGAGCCAAATGAAAATTGTTTGCTCCCAGTGTCCGGGAAATGAAAATATGATTGATGCGGCACCTGTTCTCTTCAAGGAAAAAAGGGTTCGATATCAGTCACTGTAGATACCCTGAAGGGAAACAAATGTTTTTTCCATGGGAAGCATACTGTCAAAGCTCCAGAAATTTATGTCACTTTAACAATAAGTTGCTCAAACATATTAAGTGAATTGACAGCATTCTTTAGTGTAAAATTGTGTTTTGCCACCGTAAATACCTGGCATTTGGTACTAGAACTCCCCGAACCTTGGCAGTGTAACAGTTGCTGTCATAACTGGAAAACAAAAAAAGACAGCTCATCTTCATGCTTTGAATACCAAGAGCTGAATCATTGTAAATCGATGCCATTAAAACATTAACAATAAATTCATTTTTAGCATATATTTATAGCATCTTCTCATGACTAGGCTCTCTGTGAAGTGCTGTTTCAGAGTTCTTCCTGCTGTTACCGTCAGGATGCAGTCCTTCCTGCTGGCAGCCTCTTCTCAGGATGCTTCAAGGTACCCGACCAGGCAGCAGTAGTTCTGGAGAAGGAGTTGGGTACTTGACATACAGCTGCTCCACATAATTCACCTGTATTAGCCTACCTGCCCCTTCATGCAGCTGCAGAAGTTGTTTTCTTTATGCCAGGAGCGTGGATCAACTGGATGGTGTGTAGGCCTCGTTTCTTCTTAACCCTCTGAAGTTCTCAGCACTGGGGAGGCCGCCCCTCAAATGCTGGGTTCAGTTTTGGGCCCCTCAGGACAAGAAGGACATGGAGGTGCTGGAGCGTGTCCAGAGAAGGGCAACGGAGCTGGGGAAGGGTCTGGAGAACAAGTGTGCTGGGGAGCGGCTGAGGGAGCTGGGGGGGTTTGGTCTGGAGAAGAGGAGGCTGAGGGGAGACCTTATCGCTCTGTGCAACTGCCTGAAAGGAGGTTGTGGTGAGGGGGGGGTCGGTCTCTTCTCCCAAGTCACCAGTGGTAGGACACGAGGAAACGGCCTCAAGCTGCATCAGGGGAGGTTTAGATTGGAGATTAGGGAAAATGTCTTCACTGACAGAGTGGTCAGGCACTGGGACAGGCTGCCCAGAGAGGTGGCGAAGTCGCCATCCCTGGGGCTGTTCAAACACTGTGTAGACGTGGCCCTTGGGGACACAGTTTAGGGGACATGGGGGTGTTTGGGTTGGCGGTTGGACTTGATGATTTTGAGGTCTTTTCCAACCTTAATGATTCCATGATTCCTAATAAGAGTTTAAATATTGGGGGAAAAAAATTGATCACGTTTGTAGCTTTTGAAATCTTTTTTAAGGCGGGTTCATTGATCAGCTCATCACTAGCAGAGACACGAGGTGCCACCTTACCAAGCTGCAAAACCCGGTTCTACTGGCTTTCCGACAGTAATGACTCTCCCACCTTTCCAGCGTTACACGGCAGCCTCTGAAGTTGCAGCACGCGTGCTTCCTGTGAGGGCTACAGTGTAAAACTGCAGTCCTCAAAATAAATTACCAGCTAGGAAAAGACCATTGCCGATATTCACTATTCTTTAGAGGTAATCTTTGTGCCACCTGTCTTCAGAACTGAGAATCGCAAGCTCATCTTTTTATGTGTGACGGGGTTGCAAAGAAAAAAACACAGGTGATGTTTTATCATATGCCCTGAACATACATATTGGTCCTTCTGAGCTGAATGGAATTCTATGTCGAGAGAAAACACAGCACCATAAATATTCTGTAGCGCCACATCCTGGTGTATTCTGGTGCTAACAGTTACCTAATCTATTGCTTTATGAATATGGCATGTTTCTTTGGCACCTTTTGGTTGGTGGCTTACGGAAACTCTCCGCTTGTTATTTGCTTTTAGTTGAGCTTGGGGGTGGCAACACGTGAAGCTGCACCACCACAATAACCAGGATTATTCTTTTAGGGCCTGTCTAGGGCCGAGGGTAATTTCTACAGTAATTAAAATCAGCTCTCAAATTGAAAGCCTGGGACAGAAAATGCTCGCAAAGTAAGCTCATCTGTCCCTCGCTTGTGTCCTTCCTACACCATTCCGATGGGAAGTCTCTCTACATGCTGCTTGCCTCAGTGCTTACAAATACGCGACATCCCGGCTCAATGCTCCGAAGCGCTCCGTGTTGCAAACGCTGCACCCTCATCGCAGCTCAGATGGATTCATGCATCAACAAGAGAGGAGCGCGTTAGTAATCACCCGACTATTTGTTACCCGTGTGTGGCAGAGTACAGGTACGCAGACTAGGGCATCCTGCGTTCGGGTCGAGTATAAACAGCATTAGTCATGCCCGAAACAGCCATTACGTAACTTGGCCAGAGTCCTCCGGCGCGATCACGGCTGTGGTTTACTGCTCTGCAGTGACTCCCAAGCCTCTTCCCACGTTGCTGGTTCCCTGGCACCTCAGCTTCCTAGCATTACATTTTCCCAGTTGCTTTATTATTCCCTAAGGCTGCTACACGGACTGTGATCGATACCTCTTCCCACTTCTCCCGGGTTTTTCCCCTTAAGGATTCATCTCTCTGGTGAGAAATGCCCACCCTCAAGCGAAGCTTTCGTTCCCCAGGAGCTCCGTTCCCACAGCACGCTGCAGCCACACGCGGATCTTGCAGCTCTGTGACTCATCTCTTTCTGGATCCCCTGCATCCAAGCAGCAGCCTGCTGGGGGATGATAGTAAATCTCTTAGTGAAAGCAAGATTTTATGGTTGTGCTTATTCATCTTTCTCCAGAGCAGAACTCTATTATGTAAATGCCAACAGCAGCAGTGGCACCGCGTAGTGAAGAAGAACGTACTAACTGGCGTGGTAATCCTTGCTAATGAACAACAGAGGTATTCAGAAGGAGCAATGCTTTAAGGAAGGAACTGGATTATAACAGTTTCTTTCCATACTGCTCCTTAAAAACAACAAAAAAAAAAAGTAAAAGCCTTTAAAGGATTTTAGGAGTAGAAACTTTTAGATAAATGCACGCTCACACACCATCCTGCAGAGCGGAACCGATCCCATTCTGCCGTGGCCAAACTTGTCAGACCTTGCAGGGTTAGCTGCCTCTCCCCCACACCTCCTGGCAGGACAGGGCGCAGGTTATCAGAAGCCTCTCTGATCCGTGGAAAGCCCGAGAGGGTGGATAACAAGTGCTGAACGTGTACCGGGAGAATATCTCGGGAGAATATTGCTCTGAAAGAGATCTTGCTGAGGTTACAGAGGTGGGTCACAGGTGAGGCCGATTGGTGAGATTTTCATTTCGTGCACGTATATGCATTTTTCACACTTCCATAGGCTCAGTTAATTCCACCTTTCTACCTCCTTACTGCTATCTCTTGTTACTGTTAAGTCCCTGGTTCCTCGGCGTAGCACCTCTGTGCGAGCATGTTACTCCAAGCAAAAAACCTGTGTGAAACAAAGCCCTCAGAAAAACTGCCTCATACTTCTGCCGTTGCACCATTAACTTCCCCAAACCGCTTTTAACATTACGTAAATGTGAGTAACCTGATGCACCTTCTGCCTCTGAAAAGCCCCGTTCTGACAACCCTTGCCGGTAATATTCAAATACCCATCGCTTCCCCCCTCCCTGTTTGGTATGGTGGAAGCCTCTCAGCACTTCACAATAAGCCATTTTTCAACTTTTTGCCTCTTTTGGCTCAGCCAGGGCTGCGCTAGCGCTTGCGCTCAGGGCACTTTTCATACCTTGGCCACTGGCAGCCTGTTCCTCCTCTGCGAAATGGTCCATCACATCCCATCGCTGTAGGTGAGAGTAAATCCAAGCCAGCAGAGTTTACCTGTTTAATTTGACTACAGAATTAAATTAATTTCCCCATAGTCAGCTTGTAACAGCAAGTAAATACGTCTGTCTCTTGTTTTATTTATCGTTATACCGATGAGTGAAATTCTGACTTCTGCTTTCACATGGGGTGAAAATGGGATTGTAGCTTCTCACAGCCAGACAGAAAAGTACGGTTGCAAATGGAAAAAACCCCAGAGGTTGGAGTGGAACCTTGCAGGTGTGCTGGCCTGTGCCTGGATTGTACTTTTCCTTTTCAGTAGACATGGATGGGAATGTGCATTTGGATTTAAACACTAGAGCAAGGTAAGCATTCTCAGCTTTTTTTGGTTTTGAGTATTTTCCATGCACATTCCGATGTACGTCCTGCTCACCTGGGGCCTTTGATATGCAGCTAAATGGTAAACAAGGATAGCAATGGTTTCAGAAGTGAAATCTGAGGTTTTGTTTAACTGATACAAAAATAAGTGCTATTTAGAAGGATCTTGGGAACTGGTGCCTTGTACTAAGCAGCTGTAAGCAAATACAGATGTTGAAAGTCAAGGTTTATTTTAAGATGATCTCTAAATGCAGCAACCTCAAAATGAAATTTTGGTATCATAGCTTATTCTAAAAAAATATGAGGTGCAAAATACTTAGCAATAATAACAGTCACAGGTTTTGCTTGGGTGCAGAAGTCGTGCGTGCAAATCAACATCCTGCCTTGCGGGAGAAGTCTCCAAATTTGCCCTCCTTCATACAGGTTTTTCCCTTGACAACAGCTGTTAAATAATAATTAAATAGCTGTTAGATATTATACAAGATCTGCTCTAGGTTTTTCGCTATTTTAAAAAATTTAATATTTAATTTCCCTGCTGCATCGTACCAATCTTTCCTCTAGATGGTGCCCCATACCCAGGAGTCGGGTGTAACACTATCCCATATGAAAGGCGATTGAGGAATAGTCAGGACGCCACTCTCCTTTGTTTCTAAATTCTATCTTATAATAGTTCACCTAAGTTGATAGATTACTTGTTCTACGGGATGTAAAAACGGTGTTTCTTCCTCTTGAGAATCTTAAAATCCATTCACTGGCTCCTAAAATGCCACCTGCCTGGAACAGTACCATGTGTTACGCTGCGGACCGATCCATATCTCATATTTCTTATGGCAGCCATTAACTGGTGTTGGCTGTCGATCGGCTAGACGGTATGTACATCACCGCTGCAGTTGTGGGAACTTATTATTTGCCTAGTTTTCAAAGAAATTAATTCTCTCTGAATATTATGTGAACATTTATCCATGTCTCTGTTTTACATAGAAATGCAAAATTCCAAATATGGATGAAAAGCACATGAAAATGGGCAACAGCAGGCTGCGTACCTGTACGCTCATAGCTCTGTAAGCAGAAGGACCAGGTAAATAACGGCCGTATTTCGGTATATATATGCAGCATCACTGAATTTCAACATTATACCTGATCGTGCTTGTAACCCCGTAAGTTTTATAAGCAGGAAAATTACTATTAGCTGTAAGTGGCCAGGTAGGTTTTGTTATTGTCGGTATTAGAGCTGCGGTCGGCTACATCCCTGTGGAGGGGCCCGATTCTGATCCGGTGTCGCCAGGAGCCCCCTGGCTGGGGTCGAGCCCCCTGGCCCCAGCCTCTCCCAGCTGCCCAGCCCAGCCCTTCGGGTGCGGGTGGCCACGGCTGCTGCCCGGCTGGGGGGCCGCGATGCACAAAGGGGCTCTCGCCCCAGAAGTACCCCCTGACGTTTCCTGGTGGGGCTAATTCAGCAACTTCAGATCGTGCTAATTTTTTTTTAAACAATCCTTTGGTGTTTGGTTTGTGATTTGGGGGTTTTTTAGGGCCCAAGCCTGCATTTTTGACTTGTGGAAGCGCCCGGGAGCCTTACAGCCTGGGCACACGGTGTCCGAGTGCGCGAGTGCGACTGGGGATTCATCACCTCTCTCCCCGCAGACCTGGACGTGCAAATTTTACTGGGACTCCTTCAGCTAAGGATATCATTTAAATAAAATTACGTCCCTGTGTATCCCATACCCTTTCTCTGGTAAGTTGTGAGGATTTTTACATGTTTTGTTTGTCAGTTTTACCAAAATATTAGCTATTTTTGTGAAGGAGCACGCAGGGTTCGTGAGAGTGTTTGGAATTGCTGCTTTTTTGAAATACAAAGAAGTTTTAAAATTATTTGAGGTATTTTTTTATATTTATTGATATCCATAACATGTAGATATTGTAAGTCTTATAAAAATTAGAAATTAAATATGAATTATTCCATGAGGTGATGGATTAGAAAACTGTCTTGTATAAGTTTGCCCACAGGAGTGCGAGTTTATTACGAACTTTCTAAGTCACTACTGAAACTAATGCTCCAGTCTGACGATGAGGAGAACGAAATGGGCTCTGAGAGCCACGCAGTAACGCCAAGACGTCAAAACCAAAACCAAATCAAGGAGCAGCCATCCATCCCCCTTCACCGTGCTCTCCATGTACCCCCGTCATATTCTCTTTCAGGCATCTCTTCCAAATAAGCAAGCCCTACTGTATTTTACCCCACAAGGTGATGTCTGCAGACCGCTACTCCTTCCCCTTGTGTTTTTCCACCTTTTCTGGGTGTTCGTCCTGCGAAGAAAGGACCGAAACGCGTCGGCACACCACAGGCTCGTGCAGTGCCGTAACAATGCTTGGTTTTGTTTGTTCTCCGTGTCCTCCCTAATAATTCCTTATGGTCTGTTTGCCTTCCGACTGCCTCTGAGCGCTATGAAAATGTCAGCACGGCCATGCCAAGATCTCCTCAGTGAGCGATAGTGGGTCAGAGCCCGTTCCTGTGTGTTCTTAGGGATTTGCATGATTTTGCATCCATCCAAGTTTAGTTTCACATGTGGCTCTAGTCGTTAAATCTCAGGCCTGATTTAGACAAGGCCTTTCAAACTAGGGTTAAGCAGTCTGACAATTTCATATCTGAGCACTTTTCTGGGCCTCTCAGAATGCTGTCCCGTACAGGAATTATGTTCCTGTTATTTTTATTTGGTTTAAAGCCTCTTCTAGTGATCTTCAGTTTGAGATGACTTCTCCGTCTTATCTATCATAAAGAAAGGCTTTAACGCGGAACCCTCCGTAAATTCCTCTGTGGTAAGCAGTGTCCCACATATTTCATTTAGTTCTTGTACTTCCATCATTTAGTGGACATACAGATTCTCCTGTAGCCTTCCTGCTTCTTATCTTTGGGAAGAGTCTTTCCTCTGATATCCTCAGTTCAGTTTTCAGAATCTCCCTTTTTTAATTTTTTTGGCCTTAACTTATTAGGGCTTGGGATACAGCCTGCTAGAATATGTTTTCTCTGTCATCTCCATTTGGAGATGACTTACGCTCTTGGAAGATCCCTTGAAGCTTTTCTTGACAGAAGGACTAATTTAATTTCATCTCTGGTGAAGTGTTTTTCAATGCCTGCAAGTACTTGCCCTTTTGGCTGTTCCCTTTCGCTTCTTAAACACCAATAAAAGAGTTTTTCTTTAGAGTTTGTCAAGTCGCCGTGTTCTGTGTGGCCGAGTGCTGGGCTGGTATCTGATGGAAAATAACTCGCAAGGCCAGTAGATGTGAGGTGAAGCTGTGAAGGCAAATGGTGGCCATAAAGACAGAATTCTTTAAAAGTATTTTAAACACAGGTCTTTATTTTCCCTGAGGTATTTCTTATTGCTGGATTATAATGAGATAAGCGTGGAAGACAATTGCACAGATTGTAGAGGTGAGAAAAAGCATCTCCTGTTTATTCTCCACATTCTCTGTTAAGCCGAAAGGAACCTGCCATTTTCCTGTTGAGGATCCTCTTCTCTCCGTGTGTTTTCTGACGTCCCTCTGGACACCTTTCTCTCTTCTGTTTCTGTGGCAGTCTAGTAGATCTCAGTCTCTTCAATTTTTTTTCCTTTCTTTGCTCCTTTCTCCTGTTTGGGTGACTGACTTTGCTATAGGTAACATCTCTCAGTCCTTGACCTCTCTTCCAAACCGTTTGTCCCATCTTGACTTTGTCACTGCCGCCGATCGACTGTTCCGGCCCCCCATGCCCCTGTGTTTGTGCTTTTTGTCTTTCTGTGACTCTTTCCGTGATGCTTCTAGAACAGCCGAGGAACATTTCCTTGGGAGATACAGCGCACTGTTAAATGGGGCATCGAAAAATCCCATCGAGAGCGATGCTGACCTCTTGGCACAGGTTTTTTTTCACTGCTGGCTGAATGCATCAGGTTTGAGCAAACATCAGAGAAATGCTGGGAGCTGAGCACCAGCGGAGGAGTTTAAGGAGAAGAGAGGCTCGTGAGACGCTTCGATACTCTTAAAGAGCCTCGTCTTGTCTTTCTTACGAGCACGTGGAAAAACAGCCCATGCCGCAGCGCTCCCTCCCTGTTGGAAGAAGAAAGCAACAGGACAAAAACTCTTGCTGGAACTTTCCTCCTGCAGCACTTTCATCCCATCCACCCTGAGGGTGAGCTGCGGTCGTGTTTGGGGTGGTGGGAGGACCCGTCCTGCTGCATCAGCAGCGTCCCGGGGGGACGCAGGCATCGCCGAGCTGGGCACTTTGCTTTGTTCCCTGCAGCCCCACCCTGAGGTCAGCCTCAGTTGACTTCTCTGGCTTTTCCAAGCCAAAAAGGAGATTTTTCACCAACTGCAAAAGTCTCCTGCTCAGGGCTTAATATTCATTTTGGCAATTTGCACCCAGGCTCTGAGCTACCTTGTCCAGGAATCGGTATGGCAGCCCTGAGGTCCAGCCCCATCTGGGGTGGCAGAGTTCGTTTCATTTGACAATATGGATTTAATGAACAGGCTGCCCGGCACTGGGAACCATTTCCCTCGAATAGCTGCAAAATAAATGATGGGACATTTTCCAGTGCAATGCTGCAACCACCCAAAATACCGCTATAAAATTCACAGACGCAAACCAGAGTGACTGCATTAAGCAAGGCTTAGGGGGATTATCGAATTAAATTGGTTGCCCCTTCCACCCTCCTCCCAGTCAAAGACATTGGAAATCTAAATACAAAAAAGGGTGTTAAAACAACACAATGGGCTTCGCTAAAACCTATAAAAGCAAAGAAACTCATTGTTAAGGCTGTTGCTTTATTCTAGAGTGCTATTGTGTTTAGGCAGAGCGTTGCATTTCAGAGGGTTTTCTATCAGGGAGCTGGAGAGCTGTGGGTAATCTTATGAACCACAGAAACTGCCGCGGCTCTAATGCTCCCGGAATGGCTCTGCTTCGGTAATTCCCTCGGCGAAGGAGAAACGCAACAGAACCGCGTACGGCACAGGGCCGTTGCCTCCACGCCTCCGCCACCGAATCGTTCTGCCTGACTTCGGCACTCGTTATTTACTGCCCGCTGTTCCCAGGGACGGCAGCGTCGCGAGCATCCTGCTCGTTTCAGGGGAGAGTTTGTGCAATGAAAGCTGTGCTTTAATCTGTGCTGGATTTATCCAGATGCATCAATCTCTGGAAGGCTTACATGGGTCTCAGGTCTTCTACGTGCACGCAGCCTTGGTTTGTTAATCTGGAAATGGTTTATTCAAAATTAAAAAAAAAAAAAAAGGAAAAAATCCCAAGCAATCCTTTAAAACTGCTTTGCTTGAACTGCTTTGACTGCGCAGTGGAACAAGCGCCCAGGCTCTCGGCCGTATATATGGTCTGGCACCCATGTAATAGGTTTTAGGCTAATATGTGGCACGCTGTGCCTGCTTTAATTAAATGAATTATAGCAAAAAAAGCATTTCCAATTTAAATTTAAATATTTTAATATCTTAATGATATGATTTGTTTAAATATTTATTATATAAATATAGAAAATTAAATATTAATTTCCAATACATTTACAGAACCCATTTCACCCAAATGACTGCAGAAATATTTCCTTACCAGGGAATCCCTTTTCTTTGCATCGTTCTTAACATCATTACAGACCTTTGTATTTAAAGTCTTTATTTTAGTACAGTCCTCTTAGTAATAAAATAAATTCATTAGGCTTGGACTAAAGAAAGGAGACACCTGTGTGGCAACAAATAGGATTTACAGAGATTTTAAGCTCTTTGGGGCAAAGGCGGGTTTGCTCTCGCCCGCGTCAGAGCCTGGAGGAGGACCGCGAGCACCACCGCACCGCAGCCAGAGGAGTGCTGTTAATAAGTGCTAATTAATAAACCCACCGGGTTATCTTTGACCTTCTCAAAGCCTTATTGCAAGGGCTGGGGAGAAAGGATAAGACTCGAGCAGAGGGAGAGTTTTGCCACGGCCGTCCTCGTCCCGCGTGGCTCTCCCCCCCCGACCGTCGGGGGTCCCGTGTCCCCCCCGAGCCTCGGCGGGGATCGGTGATACGTCGTCGTGCGGGCTGGAGCTGAAGTTTCAAGGTGTTTTGCAGCGCCGTGGGAAGGCGCTTTCTGGGAAGGGGCTTGGGATGCAAGGCTGGCCTGGAAGAAAGCCAAAACGGTAGCGGTTCAAAACCTGTATAATATTACTATGGCAACAAAATAACTCACCTTAAAATAAAATGTGCATTGGAAAGCAACCTTAAGTGTTCAAGGTACAGAAAAAGAAAGATCCTATTCTGGTTTATTTTTTTTTTAGCTTCCTGAACTTTGCACCTGTTACCAGATGCTGGTGCAGATATAAAAAAAAAAAAATTCAGTTTCCACCAGCAATGAAATGAAACCGAACACAACCAAATCTACAAGAAACTCCCCAAATGATGCCACCGGTGTTATAAACTGGGTTAGTTTATAACTCCCCGATGCCTTTAGCTTTACAGGAAGGGGGCGCGCAGCGGCTCGGCTCCATCGCAGAGCGGGGCTGGGCACGAGACCCCGGTGTCCCTGAAGGAACCAAGCGTTGCCTCGGCGAGATCTTCTGATAAAGCATACGTGAGCATGTTTCTGTGGGAGGCGGTTAATGGCCTGAGGTCGTCACTGTACAATTAACGGGAGTAGCGTTGGTCTGGGCTGAAATCAAGCCAGAACGAGAGCAAACCCAGTAATGATCTGTGCAGGCCTTTTCACCTTCCTTTTTCTCCTAGGTTGGGGTAGAAGATCCGTCGCTTGCTGATGTGGATGATTTTCAATGAAGGTGGAATGAAGGGAATCTCTGGGGTTTTTAATACATGGACACAAGAGTGTATCGGAGCACTTTCTTTGTTGTCTTTCAGGGAAGAAGAACATCTTTATGGCTCCGAAGAGGCTGATCTTACTTGTGTAGAGCGTGTTGTACAAAGCCAACTTGCCAAAGGCACCTGAGAAGCCAGGGAATAGAAAAGAGCAGGCGTAAGGGGTTTTGTGTCAGTTCACTGCACACGCAGAGTTGCCAGCCCCGGAGTACAACGGAGAGGCATGCTCCTCTTCTCTGGTGATTCACAGCCCGCCTTCGCTGGATACCCAGAACAGACGTCTGCATCTGCTGGAAACATTTGCCCACGTTTCCCTCCTGAGTCCTACGTGTCGTGCTGCACCTTCACAGTGTCACCGCCGTGTCACCGCCGCGTCATCGCCGCGTCACCGCCACGTCACCGCCGTGTCACCGCAGCATCACTGCCGCGTCACCGCAGCAGCTCAGTCCCTTGCATTTCTTCCTCCTCAGAGGAGCACGTTGCACCAACTTCAGTGATTTTCTCCTGCTTGACCTGTCACCTCTTTATAAATATATGCCGTATGTATTTATAAGGTATGCCCTATATAGTTATATATAAATATGTGCTCTGTCTTTACTTTGCTTACCAGAATGCCATATAAAATGCTGTCAGACACCATTCAAAAGCTGTGATACATTCACTGCTTCTCCCTTCCCTACTAGGCCAACTATCCCGTCAAAAAAAAAAAAAAATTAGCTTGCTTTGATGGTATTTGTTCTTGACAAATCCATCCTGGCTGCTTTTTAATCATTTTATTAATCTCCAGGCTCTCTGTAAGTCAACTCTCTAATATTTTTTCCCACTACCTTCCCAAACATCGGAGTTGGGCTGACTGCTCTGTAATTTCCCGCTCCTCATTTTTGAAGATGGGTGCTGTGGCTGCCCGTTCAAGCCCCCGGGACCTCCCCGTCACCTTCGGGTTATCATGGATGATCACCCATCGTGACGCCCATGTCTGGGCAGCGATGCTCCTCGCCCCGCCAGTCCCAGTTGCATCTCCTGATGCACCTCTCCTTTTCAGTAGCTTCTGATCTCCCTCAAGGGCCACCTCCCATCCCGGCTTGGGAAGCCTGCCCTGCATTCCTCCTGGAAAGGAGCCGGCACGTGTTTCCCTGTATCTCTGCAGTCCTTCAGGTCACCCGCGCGCCCGCAGCGCTTGCCCGGCGCGCTCCAGTTTGCTGCCGTTGGACAGCTCGCTCGGCCGGTCCCCCTGCAGACGGGATTCCCTTGCTGACACCAGCTGTGTCCCTTTCGGATGTGAGCAGTCAAGTCCTGGGGGTTTCTTACATCAGGGGAACAGAGTGGGACAGATGCTGCAGGGGCTGCCTGAGGTCCTACGACCAACGTCCGACATCCCTCGATAAGCATCTCTGCTAAGCATCTCTTTCCAAGCCAGCCCTTTCTTCGCAAGCATTTCTGCCTGTCCTTCCCTGGCCCTGCCTTTCTTCTGCAGCTTCCCCGAGAGGCAGCGGGGCTCTCCCGGCCACGCTCAGCTCGACTCGAGCCAAGCCCGACCTCGGTGCAATCTGGTCCCGTAAAGAAACCCGAGTGCTGTTCTGTGCCTTTTCTGAGGGAAGGTGAGTGGTAGAGGCACCGGGTTCAACAAAAAATTAATATAATTGTTAGGAATTTAGTGGGGAGCTGCCTCTGACCACTGCACCCAGAAAGGGGATGATTAAGCTAATTGCTGTCCTGGCTTTGCTGATGCAACTGCAAAACAGGAAAGCCAGGAACAAGCTGTGGGTCCTCCCTGGCCGGCAGCATCGCCAGCTGCCCCCGCTGAAGGTTTCTTCTCTTTCATGGATGTTTCTGTGGCGGATGCTGCCCATGTTGGTCGCGGAGCACACCTGATCTGACCCCGAGGGCAAGGCTGGCAGCTGAGCTTTGCCTGCGTCCTCTGGGTCCTCCCTTATTTGTTTGGATTTTTAAAAAACCCACCTCGTGCACCTTACAATTACAGGGCAGTTTTTTTGACGTAAGGAGGGAAAAGAAATCGGTGACTTAGACTTCCAACACGTTTTATACCCATTTCTTAACAGCGTGATGTGAGCACCATTTTCATGTTTAGCATTAGCCTTAAATTGCGCTTGATATTTGGAGTTAAATCCCCTTTGTATAGTAAATAGGCTTAGTGCGGTGGTGCCAATCAGCCTGCCTGCCCCCCTCCTTTTTTTGGGGGGGGCTATCTTTCAGGAAAAGAAAGAGCCCACTCATCTGACATAATGTACTGAGATTCCCTGCTCTAGTAACTGAAATAAATCGGGCTATTAAAATCATCATTAGGAGCAGATGTAGGCTGCTTTGGGGATAGTGAGGAGCTGCTGCTGGCTCCCCCCATCTGCTGCTCCAGGCTCAGCCCCGGTCCTTGGCGCTGCTGCCCGTCAGCTCTGTCTTTATTCCCTTTTCATAACAAATCACAAACACCATACAAGACAGAAGTTAATACACATTTACTGTGGAGCAGGAAAGCCCTATAGTCGCTGGTAACTAAAAGGTATTCCGACAGATGTGAGATCCAGAGTATTAATATCTGAAGCTCAAGGCAACGAGCGGGGACTAATTATCGCTAATATTTTTCATGGACATAGTGTTAATCTCTTTCAAACAGTCCCAACACCGTTTCCATGTTTGTTCCCTCCAACCAGGTTTGTTTTGCCATCGTTTCCACGTTAGAGAGGAGCAACGGGTGGAAATTCAGTGGTTTATCTGGGAATGCCAAACTCTCCCAGGCTCTTTTCATCCCACAAGCATCCCAGTGGGTTGGGACCACGGTGGTTTAGCCACAGCGCTGCTGGTGAAATGTTCCCAAGTTTTCTTATAGTCCTGGCTGCTTTTTTAAACTGGAGCGAATAACTTTGACCATCTCTATGTCCGGGAAACCGTGATGGGAATCGCACCGTGGTGCGGGCAAGGCTGTGCGCTGGGCCGAGCTGGAGCAGCGCCGGCAGCTCCTTGGTGGGTAAAACCCTGGCAGCAAACAGGAGCTGTCCTGTCGGGCTTCGCTCCTGCTCGTCAAAGGCAAAGAGCATTTACAGGGTAAAACATAAGGCCACGGGAAAGCACCGCACCCCTGTTTCTGCCCTGCACCAAGCCTGAACTAATCCAGTACAAAAAAGAAATAAGAATTGTCCGGCGTTTCAGCCAGGAAGCAGAGATCCGGTGACATTTGATTTTGAGATCATCTGGACAGTATGCTGCAAGAGGTGGATGTTATTCTGAAAATCACCCTCATCCCCAGGGACTTTGCTAATGATTCAGATGAAGAGATGTACCCGGTGCTCCAGCGGGTGATGGGAGATCCAGAGCTGGAGCTGTTTTAAGCCAAGCAAAAAGGCAGCCGGCGTTATGCAAAACCCAGCCATTCTGTGTGTGTTGGGTACAGAGCATCTGACTGTAAACACATAAATAAGTGCTGAAGGCTCTGTAGAGCCACGATTTTTCCCATTTGTTTGGCAAGGTTCAGCCCGTTCATAAAAATCAAGGAAACCCCAGCACACCCTGGCAGGAATCGCCGGCAGACGCGGCTGCGTGAGCGAGTCTGGACTTTGAGTTTTTGCAGTGATGAGCCACCGCAAAAATAAATACGTTTAAAATAATAAAGCGCTTCCTCACTTGGTTCCTCCCAGGGGAGAATAAGGAAACTCCTACTGTCATCTCTCCCTCCTCAAAAAGCCATGGCTCTCCCCCGCTTTCCTGTTCCCTTCCCAAGGTAAATCCAGCTCCTTTTGCAGAGCTCACTGCGATCCTTCTCCTTCATCACAGCCCCCCCGCCGTCCTCCCCTCCCGCCTCGGCGGGCTCTGTCCTCGCAGCTCCCCAGGCACGAGCATGGCCGGCCAGGTGCAGGATGCGTCCCAGCGCCCTCGACGCCCGGGGCTTTCCAAGCCCGTGGGTGCTTGCTGGAGCAGCCCAGCTCCCGGCTTCCGAATGCTTGGTGTGAACTGCAGGTGGGAGCATCCCCCAGGGTCGGACTGTGACGGTGGGGGAACCGGGACTAACCCGGAGAGGGAAATCAGAGCATCAGGCCTTTTCCCAGCCCGCGTTCAGGTCTCTGAAACAAGTCCTTCCTTTTTTTGCCCTCCCTTTGGTTCAGCCCCAAGGCTCGCGGGAGGGTGGCAGGGATGGAGGGGCTGCTTCCAAGGCAGCCACCGCAGCAACCCCCCGGCAGCAGCAAGGGCCCCACGGCCGCTCGCGACACCCAGCTTCCCCAGCCGAGCTCCAGGCACTTTTGGAAAGAGGTTTTTCCAAACGAGCTGGTTTAATCTCTGGGGAAAGAAGTGTGCCTGAAGTTATGGCCTGGGATGCTGGGAGCTGTAGAAAAACTTCCCCTTCGACTCCTCTACTGCAGTTTGCGCTTTTATTCTGGAATAAAAATGACTCTGTTCCCCAGCACCCACCCTGCTTTCAAAGCACAGCGATAGTTGCTGTAGAAAAGCCTTTTCCCCGCCCCAGAGCGGGGGACGCGCAGCGGGAAGGCAGGCTGCAGCAGCCCCAGCACGGTGTGGCCGCGGAGCACAGCTCCGTGCGGGACCCCAGGGTTGTGTCCGGCAGCGATCCCAGCCCCGTGTGTGGGACCTGCCCAGCTGGAGCGTTGCCCCTCTGCTAGACCAGCCCCGGCATTCGGAGCCAAATCGTGAGCTCCCTCCAGTCGTGGATTTTAAGCCGTACTTTGGAAGAAAAAAAAAAAAAAGAAAGAAAAAAGTTCAATTCCCTTTTTTATTTGCTTCCTGAGCTTTGGGTGTACTCCGTTGTCAGAGTTTCCACTGAAAGCAAGAGGACTATAAACACGGTGTCTTTTTCAAGTGGAACCAGAAATCCTTCAGCAAGAACCTCCCTGAGCCTTGGCAGGAGGCACCGACCCGGGGCGAGGGAGCCTGCAGCCGGGTCCTTTTCAGCATTAACGCCCTGGGTGCTGGGTGGGTGCAGCTGACCGGCGAAGGGCATCGCCCCCGCTGCCACCCACCCCGCCACCCTCCTCACCCGCAGCGCGTCCTCGGCGCTGCGCAGAGCACCTGCTCCGTCCGGGGCTTGGAAAGCCCGGGGGCTGCTGCTGGTGCTGCGGCGGAAAAGGCTGTTCCCAAGGATGACCCTGGAGAAAATACTTTGCTGGGCCTGGCAGCGGCTGGACGCGGGGCCACGTCGCTTGTCCGCCCTGCTCCGGGGTCAGCGTGATGGGGCAGCGGATCTGCCTGGCCCCAGGGACGCGGGGGGTGAAGCCCAAAAGTGGTGATACCCAGCGACGCGCAGCTATCAAGTGCCGGATTTGTTTCCCCGAGTACTCTTTTGATTAGAGTGAATGAAGAACTTAAATATTTTTTCAGAGTTCTGTGCGTGCATTTCACTCTGTAAATCTCGCTTTGTGAGAGCTTTGCCCCTAATTCAACAGCAACAAAAATAATTTACTTCCAGCTGCTTCTTTCATAGCAAACCAAGGAAAGTGGATTAAAGAAATGAGGTTATCTAGCATAAGAAAATACTCCAAAACAACTGATGAGGAGGAAAGAAAAGGTACGGCTCTGACATTGGGCTCGTTCAGGTCGGTGCTCTGAATAGTTAGGTGCCGTCACGATGCTACATGATTGAGTATGTCACGTTTTAATGTCATCGGCACGGAGGCCAGACGCTGCCTCTCTCCCTTCCATCGGCATTTCCTTGCAATGCCACATTTTATTTCATTTTTTGCAGCCTATGGTCATCTGGAGAACAAGAAGGAGTAGCTGGCGTAGTTTCTCTGCTCCCTGGCAGCGCAGGAGGGCTGAGCGAGATGAAAATGAATTCCCAGCATTAATGTGGGGCCGGCTCTGGCTCCGGCTCCGGCTCCGGCTCCAGCCAGCCCCGGGGCAGCACCGCTCCCGCACCCCATCCCTGCCTGTCCCGCCCCGCTCTCCCCTGCAAGCGCCCACAGAGGAAAAGCAATCACTTCTCTTACCTCCAGGTTTAATTACTCTCTGCTCCAGAGCTAATTAGGAGCGTGGTCCGTCCGGAGGTCGAGGACGGAGCCCTCCCTCCTGCTTCGTGCCATCTGCCATTGCCATGACACTGGCTTTGCTTTTCACGCCTGGCTGGGTGCGCTGGATGCGTGGGGTAATGGGGCTATTCCCCCCCCCAGGGTCTTTGGGAAGGAAATAAAAAAAAAAGAATGGTTCAAACTGCTGCACGCTGCCCTTTTCCTTTCCACTTTTGAAGCCTTTTAGTGTACAGTTTTCCAGCAATTGGGAGGAAAATTGCTCTGAAAGAAAGACACAAAAATCTGTCTTATTTTTTAAACAAAACCCCTCGCGCCACACAAGCAGCTGCAGAGAATTTCTCTTCCAAGCGGGTGATGTCATGGGCTTTGTCAGCCAATGCTGTAATGAATTAAAACCTAGACCCTAAAATCATCCAAGCTTTTGATGAAACTTGTAAGGTTCCTGTTGCAAGTGATCACCAAAATGAGCTCGAGCCGGTGGTTTTGTCATGCAGATCTTGACTGAAGCGAGCCGGAGGGTTCCAACCGGGCAATAACCAAAACTGCCAGGTTTGGCACCGGCTGCCCTCGCCGTGGGACAGGAGAGCCGGCACGGGGGAGACGCCAACGCAGCAGCGGCTGCGGGGGCACCCGGGGGCAGCCATGCCGAGGGACGCCCGGGGTGCACAGCCCCCGGGGGCAGCTGGGTGCGGGGACGTCGAACAGGGCTTTCAGACCCACCATGGAGTCGCTCCTGTTTTAAAAAATGTGACCTAGAGCCAAATTATATGTATTGTTAATATATTTTTATATATATTTATATTAATATATATATAAAACTGTAAATAAAATCTTGTCAATAACGCGCATCGCTGCTGAACCGATGGGCACATTGCAGCTCTCCCAGGACCATCCTGGGACACTGAGGTCGGGAGACTTTGCAGCCGGAGCTGGGTGTCCCAGCCCAGCTCGGGTCCCCGCTGGGGAGGCGCTGGGTGCCAGCCACGGGCAGCGAGGGCAGTGCTCGCCGAGTCACAGCAGGACGTTAGGGATGGGGCTGGCAATGAGAACCAGGGCTGGGAGCCCACGCGGCTGCGGGAGGTTTGCTGTTCCCGTAGCGCTGATGCTCCTGGTGGGATGAGCCGAGGCCGAGCAGGGAACATGGAGACATGATGCTCTGCAACATGGGAGGGGAAATCGAAAAGGCAATTTTTTTGCCCCAACAAAATATCTGCCCAAACAAGTTTGATGGAAAATGGTCGGTGAGCGCCAAAGTCTGCCGGAGCCCGGGACGGTGTGCACGGCCCCTGCAGACCCCCAGGAACAGGCGCATCCCTCCCGGCCGGCTCACGCACGCAGCCGGGGCGGCTCCCGACTTGTGCAGTGCGTGGGCACTTCTGGATTAAAACCAGGGGTGATACCACTGAATCATGTTTATAAAGCAATTATATGTTATGACTGGAGCTTTCGATGGATAAAAGGCGAAGCATCGCCGCTCCACGTAACACGGAGGGGTTTGTGAGCCACACGAGGCTCTCCAGGCTGAAGGCACGACTCCATCCGTAGCAAAAACCCTGCTGCAAAGCCGGAGCTGCTGGAAACGAGGTGTGTTGGCCCCGTAGATTACAACCACTCACCCTAACCGACACGTGCACTAATTGGGGAGCCTCTACAGCACTTATTCCTCATCTGATGTCCTGCGATGGCTCGAGGCCAGTTCGGGCTGCGGGCTGTCCAAGCGTGCATTCGAATCATTTTTAAGGTGTGCATAGCGTATCCCATGGGCTGTAAAAGACATATGGAGCAATTATTATCCGCTCCATAAAATATATTTGGTTTTTAGAAAACGTGCTGGTGAGATGCCTTCGCAGAGCCCTCTCAATTTATCAACTGGCGCCGTGGCCATCACCGACATCCCCGGGAGCTGCCCATGGCACGAAGGCAACCGCCACCGACCTCTGCACAAAGCAGGGCCCCTTCTGCAAACCCAAAGCAAGACTCCTTCCAGTCATCGGCGCGTGTCCCCCAACACCTTTAAACCGGTTGTTTCTAGATAATGTTTCTGCGCCACATTCGTACAGATGGCAGCGGCGGATCGGACCCAGCTCACGGCAGCCCAGCGCCGGCAGGACACCATCTGCCCCGAATTCACCGCCGGGCTCGCAGCTGCACACCGAGAGTTATGAAAGGAAGAGGGTTGATTTGTTTTGGTCGGTCGTAGCTAACAGCGCTAGGACTCCCAGTGCTTACTGCTCTGGGTTTCATTAGGCTGTTCTTGCAGGACCTTGTTCTCGTGGTATTTCAGTGCAGATCAGTTCCAGCCTGGTTTACGTAACATCAGGCTCTTCTTGGGGCAAGACTCGGCTCCCTCGTTCCCATTAATTAGAGCTTTGAATGCTCAGATACCAAACTGCGCATCTCCAGTTACGGAGCCGAGTGCCCGTGTACTCGTGTGGGTCCCAGCTGTTCACTGGGGACGTGAAAATGGAAGCTCCTTCTCCGGAAAATGGGATAAAGCTGACTCCCAAGATCAAAGGACAGCTTGGCAAGTTGGCACCTGCAGTTCATTTAAGGCCAAGACAGGGATCTTCAAAATAAATCGCTAATGAAAGATGAGCTGTATTCTCTGCTTCGAATGATTCTGACCCCGTTTTTATGTCAGACGGACAAATTTCCCGTGCCACGCGAGGCAGCGGGGCTGGATATGCAAGAGACTTTTCTACAACAGCCTTTTTTCCTGATGTTTTTCTCTTTTAGCTCCTGGATGGTCACTGTTTTATTAAAGAAGTTTCTTTTATGCAAATCCAAGAAGATAAATACGAGGTATACTAAATAAAAACAAATCAGCGAGTGCTATAATGGCTGTGTTACAATGAACGGGCTCTGCAGTCAGAGCCCTGGGGATGGCAGAGGTTACAGTGCTATCAAGGTTTAACCAGCCAGGGCAGGACCGAGTTTTCCGCCTTGACGTTGTCGGTTACCGCTGCCCATTGACTGAAATGTCCAAGGAAGGGATTAAAAGAAAACACATCTGTTTATGAGACCTGGACCATATGAGAGGTATTAGGTTACAATCAAAAAAGGCAGCTGAGCCAAACTGGCACACTTAGAGCAGAACTGGTAGATCGAGGATGATTCTGTATGATCCTGCCTAGATTTCAAGTTATAGGTGCTGCTTTCCACCTGCTATAGGTGGAAAACCTCTGGGAGAAGAATGGAGCACCAGGAGGGCTTTGCTGTGCTTTAACCTCCGTATCCTCCATGGATGAGCCTGCCGCCTCGCTGCGCAGCTGGCCCGCTTTTCCATAGTTCTCATTATGAATAATAACTATCACCATTTATCCAGCATATTAAATTTATACAAAGATGTAGAGAATGAAATCCTCACCTTATTAAACCTGATGGAGAAACTTCTGCTGACCGCAACAGAGCGATGACCTCATCTTCGTATCCTGGATTTCTACAAACTGCTGTTTCTTTTCCTCCAAGCTCACATAGCTCAGTAAGTAGGACGAGCAAAACAAAACAAGAGTACTTGATTGCTTCTTTTCCACCGCAGGACTGGCATAAGCCACTGTCGCCATCACTGGGGTAGCAGGAAAGTGTGGGCATCCTGCTGGGTACCCGCCAGTGTCCGCAGGTTCTGCTGCATCCCGAGGGAAAGCAGGCTGGTGGCCCAAAACTCAGCCTCTGGTTCCTGGCAGCGGGGATGGGGACACGCAGACCCCACGTTTCCGTGCTGAAGAGGCTGCAGGGCAGGGCAGGGAGGAGCGCCCGTCACCCCGGCGGGTTCAGGCTCTCGCAGGGATGTTGCGCTTCCGAGCGATGGGGGAGAATCACGGATGCATTTTGCTTTGCAGCCCCGGCTCAAGCCACAGCCGCCCCGGTGGTCTCTGCTGCCCTTGTGCAGCCTCACCGAGTGTTTCTGCTGCAGGAGCTGGGACACAGGTGCTCCCACCACATCACCCAACCCCGTGGAGCCACCTCCCCGGTGACGCGGTGCTAAATACACCGATGTGCCAGCAGCAAACCAGTGCTGCCAACCCCCCCAGCCAGCTGATTAACCTCAAACTCACCGGGTCCTCCCTGGTTGTCAAGTTATGTTCGCAGTGCAGTTATACAAGAATATTCAGACATGACCACCACCTAGAGGCTAGAGCACTAAATGAAGCTAGAAAGATTTATAGTCAAGATGGGCCAAAAAAGGGGTTGGAAATATTTCAGGAGCCCAAATGGGGCAGCGAAGAGAGCTGGGTATCCTGACCACCTCCCTCCGCCCCAGCGGTGGCCCTCACCTCGACTTCAGCCTACGCAACAGCAGCCAACGGCAGCACCAAGCGAACCTGCCACCCTGGGCGGATGCATTTAGGGAAGGAGTTTTGCAAAGGGCAGAAGAACGGGGTGCCCTTTTCCTCCCGTGCATCCTCCCCTGCACGAGGGGAGTTAAGGAGGAGCTGTGATTCAGCTCCAGTGGAGAATCAGATTCCTGGGCACACGCTTGCTGGGGGGACATACGCAGCAGCTGCATTCCTCGGCTTCAGCTGCTGAGAAGCCGAGGTTCGGCGGCACAGGGCTTGGCAAGGATGCACGCAGCAGCTCGCCAGTCTACAGTACTTCGGTTACATCCATGCTGAAGCCACCGCTGTCTGTCTGTCCCCTCCAACAGCCAGAGACACGCGCAGTTTGACAGCGGGCAGGTTTTTCCCCTTTTGAGGTGTGAGGAGGGTGGCCAGCGGGGCTCAGACCAAAGGTGCGTACAAGCCTGTGTCCCCTTGCCTCCCGCTCCGGCCGGAGGTGGCGGAGCAGGGCAGAGCCAGGGGACGGCTCCAGGTCCCGTCCCAGCCTCCCACGGTTTGTGGCTTCGTCTCGTCCTGCACTGGGGACGCGTCTTTGTGCTCAACAGCCCCGCTGGGTCCTCTTCCAAGTATTTGTCTAATCACTTACTAAACCATTACGATTTTTGGGATCCATTTGGGCAATGAGTTCCGTGGCTTAATTACACATTGTGTGAAATATGTTCGTTTTGCATCTGCCACTTGGTAATTTCATTTGGTGCCTCTTTGTTCACTTTGTCTTCCAACACAAGAGCCATCGAGCCCTATTCACTTTCTCCGTGCCACTGCACGAGTCTGTACATCTCCCTCCTCCTTTTTTCCCCCGTCTGTCAATTCTTTGCAAGACAAAAAGGGTAATTTATTTAATTGTT
Source organism: Sula dactylatra (assembly GCA_013389905.1). Taxonomy (NCBI): domain Eukaryota; kingdom Metazoa; phylum Chordata; class Aves; order Suliformes; family Sulidae; genus Sula; species Sula dactylatra. Next base: position 23,213 of record WEKW01014611.1, read on the forward strand.
GCTGATATAATGTGCTAAAACTCTCCTTTACCCTCCAACAGTTAATTACACTTGTTAATTATTTTAATTACTCCCAGGGTAAAGTTCCAGGTATAGCTGAGGACGCCACTGGGCTACACAGGCATAAACACAGAGGAGAGGAGTTAGTGTTTACTCCAAGAGCTACGTTGATATAACCCGTCTATAACAGCATGGGTGGTGAAACCGGAGCAGGGTAAGCTTGGCCTAGATTTGCAAATTTCTGTTTGCAGCATGGAAAGATTTATAGGAGGCGGCCTTAGGGGAAGGCAGATCCTGCAGGATTTCCCTTGGACTGGGCTGTCGAGGCTTGGAGTGGCGACTCCAGCCTCTCCCTCCTTAGCTGAGATGCTTTCAGTGCAAAATGGAACCGTGACTTGGCGATGTAGTTACGGCCAGCACCTCTGTGATGGAAGACACGGGTATATGAAGGAAGAAATCAAACCAAGCGAACTTTCAGCCTGGCTGGAAAGCTGAGGCTCAGTCCTAGGCTTAGCGACAGCCTCCCACTAACTACAAGACGTGTGCCTAGGGGAACGGCAGCCTCCATATCAGTAAAACAAAAAAAGATCATTTGTGGTCTCGCAGAGCAGCATCTGCCAGCACCCTCGTAGCCAGGATGAAATCCGAGAGTTGCCGCAATCTAAACCTTCTCTGCAGTTGCTTTTATCTTACCAGGGGGAAAACAAACAGAAGAGAACTAGAAAGCTTTGTGGTAAGATGTCTCACATCTGGTTTTAGCTCCAAGAAATGTAGTTCCACCCCCTCCCCGAATCGTTAATGTTAAACAAACAAAACCCCGGCGATTTTTCTGGATTTCGGCTCTCAGATAACTTCCAAGCAGCTTTGACTGCGAATTCCAGGCTTGCGCTACCCTTTGTGCCTAATGAAAGCCAACACACCTCGCTTGGCTGGGAGGGAGGCAAACAAAAAGCCGTGCCCTGGGACCGCACGCGGGTACTGGCACCCACTGCCTGCGCGCTGGGGACGTCGGCGCTGGGAGGGAGGAGCGGTTTGTGCCTCGGCACTGGGAGGCATTTCCGATTTGGGACAATTCCTTAGAAAATTCACCCCAGGAGTGCTCTGCTGGAGCTCCTGCACCTCTCTGGACGGCCTCGGCATTGCGTGCTCCTCGCTTCTGCTCTAAGAGGGACTTTAGCTTCATCGCTGCTCCGGGGGAGCTTGGCTGAGGGGTAAAACTAAGCTGGGCTCTCCTAGGGAGAGATGAATTTCCTATTCCCAGTGAGACGAACCTGGTTTAAATCTTGACCACTCTATTTTTAGGTTTCAATACAGCATTTTTGCCTGTGTTATTTATGCTTCTTCCCCCCTACTTTTTTCAGAACGTCTGGAAATGTTTAAGATGTGTCCAATTATATTAACATGCCTTTGAGAGCTTTATGGTGTCAATTTGATTTCCACTCTTTTAGAAACAGAGCTTTCTAATTTGCGATTTTATTCCTTTTATATCACATAAGCACCTACTTCATTTCACTGCTTTCAGGTGTTACGTCGATCTGAAGTTCACGCTAACGCATTTGGACATCGGTTACATATTTCCATTTGACACGTTTCGAGCAATTCCCTCGCTGGTGCCACAGGAGGAAGACAGCGTTTCGTTCCTCTGAGATCCTCTCCCGCCGGCCCCTCGCTGTCCTCTTCCAGCAGCGTTGGCAGAGGTAGCTAAATCGGGGCAGATGAAGGGTGCAGGAGCAGCGCGCTGGTCCTCTCCCCATCCCCTCCTCGAGTCACCCCAAGCCCGATCCTAATCACACTCCTTCACAACCAGGGAACGGTGGCCAAACGAGACACCGACGACTTCGGTCACCCACCTCCACGCTTGCTTGTGACCAGTTCCCCTCTCTTTCGGGCTCGGGGACAGTCTCTGGCCGGAAGCCACGTTAACATTGTTCTCTCAAAATGAGAGAGGCTCCTCGAAAGCCACGCAGCGGCGGGGCCCGAGGGATGTTCTTGGCTCTCTGGAGCCCGTCCAGGGCATCAGGTTTCAGAGCAGGGGATCCCACGCCAGCTGCCTGGGGAAGGAACATCACCACTGGGACAATTAGAAAGAAGAGCCATCCGTTTCTATTCAGGGGATTCAATTTTCTTTCTACTTCATCAGATTAACACCAATGTAACTCCATTAACTACCAGGGAGTTGCTCTTGATCTGAAAGTCAGACCCATCAGATTTGCTGGCTTTTGCGTGCAGTCACTTCATTCAAAGGAGTGAAGGTGGCTGTAGGATGTACCTACAAAGCCTTCCTTGTACGTGATTCGGGTTGGGGTTTGTTTTCTTTCCCCAAATTACCCTTTCTTTTTAAATCCCAAGGACCTCGCTGTGATTTTCATTTTCTACTTGCTGATGGCAGCCGTGCTCTTTCTCTCCCGTTCCTCCCGCTGTGCTGCTCCAGCACATCGCTCATGATGGACACCAGGAAGAAGTCTAGAGGTGCTTCCTCACTTGCCAGGATGGTGAGCAGTGTTTTTCTAAGCCTTTCATCGTTCTGACAAAGCAATAAGCAAATGCTTGCCCAAGTTCTGTTGAAGATCCTGTAAGAACGCGCGTTACTGCGAGGAGTGGGAAGTCTCAGTGCTCTCTCTTGAACTTTAAAGGCATCCTGAAGTGACCTCAGCCCCGTGCTGCACCCGGAGCCTGCACCAAAAGTTACATCGTGAGTCATATTAATGCACCGAGCCTGGCAAGAACGACAAAACAAAAATCCTTGTAAAGAGCCTTGCTTGGACCAACGATCGCTACTAAATGAAATCGGTAGTGCTCACAGTCCGCTTGTTAAACAGGACATAAGGTTTGTCAAAGAACCTCAAATGACAATGAGTATCTAAAACATTGTGACCAGCAATATCGCCTCCTTTCACCAGGTTTCACTGCAAAATCCACCTCAGCAGCTGTACATGTATCTTGTCCAATAACTGACAAGCTATACGGGCATCTCACCATCGCAAGTTGCTGCCAACCTCGCTGTAAATCTCTTCCCCTGGCTAAAAACATCATTATGCCACCTCAGGACCATCTTCAGACTTCATGAATCCGTTTGTCACATCACATCTTCTACGGTCTGTACTTGTTATGGTCAATAATGATAATCAAACTCCCGCAGCCGATTTGCCTGCAATTTGCCTGCAATTCTCTGAATCTTTCATGACCAGCACCAGAGTAGGCAAACACGTGCTGCTGGCACCCAGAGCCCTGCTGAACAGCCAGCCAAGGCTCTCGCTGAAGGTAGTTTCTCCGACTGTTCCAACTAAACCTGAAAGCAGGTACACCCGACTGACCGGTCAGTGGAAAAGTTTTCTCCCTTCGAAACCTCTATTTTTCGGACACCCATAAACTACGCAAAGCTTGTGAGCTGACGTGGAGCTAGCCTTTGATTCAGTGTCTAGACATCAGGGCCTCATCTAGGCATCAGATGAGGATTTGGCAGAAGGCAGGCAATCTGTTTAGTTGTGCAACTCGCTCAATACCCCATTGCTCAGAGAAGTTATGAATTGGAGCAAGGAGGTTTGTCTGAAAAGTTCTTAAGCAATTTTCTGTACTTATTTGAAACAGGAATCTGATTATAACAATAGTTATAGAATTAACAACAACTCTCGCCCTGGCGCTAGAAGAAGAAGAAATAAACAAAACCAAACACTCAATTGTATGTTTCTGTATAACAACCTCCGTACTGAAATGGAGAAACATGACTTGACATACAGAATGACCTCAATTAGCGTATGATGGGCTGATTATACCTTGGCACACAGACGAGCCCTTTGCTAAAAAGAAAATATCAGCCATATTCATAGTGTCTGCTGTTATTTAAATAACAATGCTTGAAACGCTCACTGACTGGAGGCTAAAGCCAAAGAGAAACGGTTCAACGGTACCAAGATCTGGAGAAGGAGCTCACCTTCCTTGCAGAACTGCATTTGCTATTTCAAGGCCTTTCAAGAGAAACCACTGGGGGCAGGGGGAATATGCAAGTATAAAACATTTCACTCAATACCCATTTTCTCCCTGAAGCAGTACAGGCCCGCTGGTGTGTCTCATCGACTTCGAGCAGCATTCAGTCAGACCCGAAAAGTGATTGTACCATGTGTCCAAAGCACGCTGCTGTGCTTGTTTGTAATCTTTCATTATTCAAAAGCAGGCTAAATTCAGTAAACGATTTTTACACATAAAAGTGTCAGGATGACATTTGAGCTATTGTTGGATCGTCTTCAAACTGGGACATTCAGAATCTCCCTGGTTTTACCCACATCTCACTGCACTTCCACCAGGCCAGGGATTCCAGCTACTTCTCTCCATCACTTTTCACTGCAGGACAGGCTACAGAGTACGCCCGAAAATCACTGCACCTAGGCTGTGTTGGATTAAGGGAATATACTGTGAAGGAGAAGGCCCCTAAGTACTCTCTCACCTCTACCGCTGAGGAATAGCTAGCTCAGGTAACCCTGACGCTTTTATAGAGCAGTTCTACAGAATGAAAAGTGATGCAGCAGGAATAAAAATCCCCGGTGCTTTAGGCCTTGAAAATTAAATCCACATTAAACACCATGTAGTAGCCAGTGCCCTGGGGTACTGATCCTGAGGCACACATTTAATACAAGACACAATGCATTGAGATGCCGAGTTAGGTTTTGGATATGAGATAAAAGAGGCAAGCTCTTGGAATTTCACATTTCTGGGCTGCGAAACAATTGAATGCAAAAGATAAGGTTTCTGCATTGCAGACATTTTTCTTCTTATTAAATATATGATGTATTTGGTCATCCATGTGAAGAGACTTCATATAAAAGGAGGCTTTAAGAGAAAAATTTGAAATGCCCTTGAAAAAGTCGCATAGAATAGCTGTAGTAACCAAAGTAAGGCTAAGTAAAACCCATGCTAAACAGCCATTTCACTACTGTCTAGTCTAGCTGTCATTTCCCAGAATAATGAAGCTTGCCTTAATGAAAAGCACTTCTGTACACATACATGTTATCATGCTAGGAGAAGCTAAGTGAGTCCAAGAAGACATTCAGTGAGTACTACACGTTTAAAGAAGAAAGCTATAAACAACAGTTATGGAAGTATGCACTTTAACCAGGGCTACGAACGTTCCTCCATGAAGAGAGAAGTATTTTACGCTATTGAGGGTTTGATGTAACATGGTAGTCTCTAAGCTTCTGCAATATTTCTAAGAGGAAAGAAACCCCCCTCTAAATCATAATTGATTTTAATTGATTTATTATCAGTGATTGATTATCCATTAAATATTGATGTAATTAAAAAGGAAAGCCAGACGATACCCTTCAGAATTTACAATAACACCTATCATGCTCAAGGCGTACTGGACACCACCAAGCATCCTACCTTCACTTGAGCAAGGAACAAGAGTTTACAAGGCCAGCCTCCATCTGAACGCGCTGGCTGAAGCTCCCAGCTGGCGCACGCCAGCCCTGAAATCATCTGTTCCCGTTTCAGCTGCTGAGGGGCCAGCCCGTAAAGTCATCTTTGTTGACACGACTGCAGAAGACAGGGGCCCAAGCCCTAATCCTGCTATGGCCCAAGGCGTTCTAGCTGCACCGCTTCTCTCAGCCGGGAGCTCTGTACTACTGCAACTCTTCTGGAATTTGGGAGCTTTCCAGCAGTACGTTTGCAGCACAAGCAACAAACCACAATCAGCTTTTGAGGAGTCTTTTTTATTAAGATAAATCCAGCAAAATTCCTAACAGTGGGTACATACAACCAACCTGCCCTTTTAAAAGAAATGTTTGTATTTCATTTAAAAACATGATTACACTTTTATTTATTTATTTTTTCAAAACTGACAAAATAAAATTACATTTGGGAAACAACAGATTTCCAGCTCTTAGGTTTTTCATGAAAATAGCTCACCTTCTTTATAAAAGCAACCCACAGAACCACTGGAATGTTTAACACGGTTATTTGTTTTGAGACCTCCCCACTTTAAGAAACCATACAACACATACAAGGGAAAAATTAAAATCTGAAGTCTGTAAGCATGACTTACACAAAAAGGGACACACTGACAGAAGTCAAAAGCTACCACCACTTATTCTTTCCATGTACCATACAAACTATTACAATCACAAAATTTAAAAACAATGATTTTTTTTTCTTTTGTTTTGTTTTGTTTGTTAGGGATTTAATTCCCAAGTAACCGAGATGAAGATGTTCCATAATTAAATTCATGCTAAAAAAACCTGCATTTATAAAATAGTTGATAAAAATATTCCTCTCTGTTAACAATACAGCATGGAGGTACGGATACCAAATGATGGAGATATAGGGCAGGGTTAACATTACTCGGACTTGGCTTCCTTATCATCAGATGCTTCAGCAGCTGGTGCCTATAAAAGTGTTTGGGAAGAATAGAAATATTATTCGTAATGCTGATCGGATTCCATTCGAACAAGCATCAAAGAGAGACTAGTTTGTTAGCACAGACACGGACAACATTTTGTGTAGATAGACAAGAATGCACAGCTACTACAGAAAATACCAATGCAACAAGATGTCGGCTGATAATCCTAAAAATTAAAACACCGCTGAGTATTAACTGATGATCGAGTTAATTTTGTAAAGCTGAGGGCCTCCAAAGAGGCAGAAGTTTAGAATGTATTTTAGGTTAGGATCAATCATATGCTAGGGAAAGTTCAAGTCCTCATCTCCGTAAGTCACAGGGAAGTGTAAGAATCACACATAAAACCGCGATACTTGTCTGTTGTCCAAACTTCGGGGAAATTGGTTCTCCCTTGTTTTCTATAAAAATGTCTGCTATTACTTTTTCAGTCGACACATCAAAATTGCAAAGCTCCTATCAAAGATCCTTTGAAGTACATTAGCCCCATATTAATTTTTAGCAAAGAAGCTCCCGAATTAGTTTTAAAATGAAAGAATAAATGACCCGTTAACTGGATAACGATACTCAACACATGAAGAGAGATCACTGTAAATCAGAAGCAACAGAGAACACAACAGGCTAGTCTGTGCCTACAGGGGCAAAGGGAGCCCATAGCAAACGTTGTGCTTCTACTATCAGCAAGAAATCTGCTGGGGAAAGACCATCAGGAGCTGACTGAAGCGTGTAGCTAGTCCTAGCAAATGGCAACTCTTAGGTGAGTAGCTGATACGGCAAGAACCTGTAAGGAAGAGGCTTGCAGATCAAGAGACAAGACCAAGTTTATTTTGCAGATCTCTTGTTGAATTGTTCTGAAGCGAAGAATTGTTTTAAAGAATTGTGTAAAACTTAAAACCAGATTTCTGGCACAGTACCAACCCGTGCTGAGCAGAAGAGGCAATCCAGCAGTCCAGAGAGGATATGCAAAGTCAGCTCAGGGTTGGATAGCAATCTTACTGAGCTCTATTGTTCCCCAAATATTCTGCATTGCTCTTGTGCCAAGCCTGAGAGGGACACTGCGATAGCACAGGCCACCTGTGGAAGGGCTCTATCACATAGCAGGAATGAGTTTGAAGGAGAACGCTATTCTTTCGGGCTCTCCCTGGGAGCTGCCCTGTGCAGATACTGCAGCTGGTCTGTCTTTACAGGACGGCAGTGAAACACACCCCCTTCTGACAAGGAGGCCAAATCGTTAGCTCCTGCAGATGTATTACCAATACATCTGTGTTTATTCCCGTGTTTACTGTAGCTAAAGTACCTCATTAGTTTTGGTATCTCCATTTTCAGAGTGGTTTTCTTCTTTAGCATCCTCTTGTTTAGTTTCATCTTTGCCTTTGGCTCCTTTCTTCCCTTTTGTTGCTGCCTTTTTGTCCTCCTTTTTATCATTTGCTGCTTTTTCCTTCTGTCAAGAAAACAGACCGTGTTATGGTAAGCGCTAATTTCCACCTCGTACATCTGCACAAGCACATTCTCAACTCTAAAACCGTCTACACAACCTGCTTCTACACGCTGAACTTCCTATTGACAAAGATGAGATGAAAGTTTCTACGCAGAAGTGCTTTCCTTCTATTCTGCCCTGAATGTGCTACTGGGAAGCGCATAATATAAAAGCAGCCATGGCTGGGGTTAGAAGAATTCCTATTTTAAACAGGCATTCAATTAAATTAGCTAAAAAATGTTGGAGTTGAACCGGCCTGTATTTCTGCTGTGCTGCTGAAAGGCATACCACAGAACAAAAAGAACATGTACAACTAGGGGAAATACCAGAATACTTCAGATGTGCTATTAATGCCGATTTAGAAAACTGTAACAAAGCTGTAGTCAAAGGACTTTCCCCCTTCCCTGCCAGAAATATTCCTTACTGTAGTAAACCATTTGTGTGATAAACAAGTTGGGGGCTCAAGAGGATCAATTCAATAACGAGAACTTTGCGTTTCTTATTTAAGCATCGTTTCTTATATGAGGATCAGGCTAAATAAAAACAAACCTTGGTGCTACAACTTCTGCAGTAATAGTTTTCTACCTGGCAAGGTCAGATCCTGACCCCAAGACAGTAACTACCACGACTCTCACTAGTTTCACTCCCAAGGATCCACCTCGTGCTGCCAATAAGTAACTGCACCAAGCAAACTAGCCTAGCTCCTCGCTTGATTAACCTAGTTCCTACAAAGGAACCATAAATATCTGCAAAACTACCACTCACAGGTAAGTGAAGATAAACAGATAATTACTGAGTCCTTCTCTCTCCCCCCCCTCTTCCTCTCTCTCTGTCCAAAAGATGGAGTTGCCTCAGTGACTAGAAGTTACAAAGAGTGTACTTTCTTATTTCAATACCTCGCTTATTAGTGTACAGAATTAATTCACATTAAAAATGAGCTGCTTGCTAAGGGTAAACTCAGATACAGAGTAAAAGGGCAAAGTCATCTATGATTAAATGATTCTACGATTAAAAATTCACCAAAGTTAACATCAAATCCTATAATAATGCAGAAAATTTAAGATGGGAGGTTAGTAGCACTCGCATGGGTGAGGGTCTCTTTCCCCTCTAATCTCCCACTCCCAGCCTGACCTGGCTGGGGGATTTCAGCCCACTTGGGAAACTCTGCTATGACCAGGTGTTAGGAGCTCCCTTCTCCTGGGCCGTGCCCACTCTCCACAAGCCTCTCCTCCTCTCTGGGGACTGACTTATGTATGTATGCAGCTCTTCCTGAGAGAAGGAAGAGAGTCCCTGGAGGAAAGAGAAGAGTATGCCTCCACTCGTTCTTTTCCCCCTCCGGTGGCTGAACAGCCCTCCAACTTTCAAGAGAGGCAGAAAAAAGGTAAGTGTCACAGTAATGTCAGCACCCAAGTATCCTGGTAGTGTTTGGCAGTAAGATTTAGAATTGCAATACTACTACGGAACTGCTTTGCTCCTTGTCGCTTGAACAGATCTCATCAGACGTCTGAAAGCACACGTAAGTATTCCACTGTGAAGGGCTCCTCCAGCAGCACCAGCATGCTCCAAACTCACAAGCACAAGCGTGCTAGTCACCTGCTCTTCCAACGTAAGCCATAAAGGATTTTTAAAGACTTGGGGGTTGTTTGAAGAAGGATATCTTTTCCCTTACCCCATTAAAAAAAGACAACAAAGTATTAACAGAGCTAAAACTGTTATTCTCTGAGGCCCGCCCTTTGCCTCTTCAGAAAGTGTTTCAGGAGAACCCACAGAAACTGCCTTCCATGGCTGGACAGACCGGAGGGAAAGTGTCTCTCAGCACACAGCTGTGAGTGAGGATCCCGGGATCTCTGCTCTGTTCTGCAAGATCCGTGGCTTCTGGGGACAAGCTAACGCCTATTCTGGAAGGGATCAAGCCACCTTCCACAAACTAGTGAGTCCGGGGAAAAAAACATACTCAAGGAGACAATGTTATTTTTGATTTCCAAGCTCCTTCCATCCTCCTGGCTAGTTCTGAGCTAGTACCCTTGTATTAATTTTCTTGAATAATTTTTCTATACAGGTGGCAACATCAGTTCACTAATAAGGTCACGTGTTTTATAAAGGGATAAAACTTTTTTCCCAGCTCCAAGTTTTTCAGTATGGCAAAGTTTAAAAGGTGAATCTATTCTGACACACACAAAAAATTAAAAGAACCTGAAGGTTGTAACATTAAACATTTGGGAGAAACAAGAATTCAAGATGACTGCCCAATTCTTATTACACCCCCCTTTGCACAGGTATTGATCCAGTCTTAGGAGCTCTAGAGAGCCAAAAAGGCAGCTCAAGTATCCTGGCTTCAAACCAGCACCTCAGAAGCAAGAGGACCAATGCTTTCCACGTCCACCTGGGGGACAGTGTGTGGGCCAATGACCAAGGCACCACTCCCAGCAGAACTAAACCACGTATGATCGCAGAGGGAGACCGCAGCATACAGCGTGTGCAGTAAGGGACCAAACTGTTTTGACAGTCACTCACAGTCCTTAACTTTTGACTGTTTATTTTCACAACTTCTAAGATTCGGTTAACGCAGATTTTGTGTATAAAACCCGAGATGTTTCCATAAAAATAAAAAAAGCAAACTTGAAAAAAAGAAAATACCAACAACGTGCATCACGTGCAATGGCACTGACCTCTGCCTGGGTCATCAGCAGGGGCTGAACCCAGGACTTTTAGATCCCTAAGCCAGCTCTCTGCCACTTGGGCTGGAAGAGCAGCCACCAGCGGCAGGCTCTCCTCTTACCGGGGCACCAGCCACTTAGAGGGAGATGCAATCCAGAGTGTGCCAGCCGCTCGCACCACAGGAATGTGGAGCAGCAGGGTTCCTAGGTTCCCCTGCCGCTCCGGAATGGGATCTAGAAATCTGGCTGCACCACCAAGATGCAGATGTGAAAAAATTTGCTCTGCACACCACTGAGATGACAGAGCTGAGATGCGGGGTCCCCAAAACGGCAAGCGGGGTTCTCCTTCTTGTTTATTTCTCGTGACATCTCTGCTGCTCCATACAGCAAGACTTGGAGGCAGAGTAGTTTTTCATCATCTGGAATTCTGCTGTGTCGTATGTAATTGCAGGGCCTTTTAAATGTACAGAAAAGAGTTCCTGGTTCCCAGCCCGTCATCCCCTTCCGTAACTAAAGCATCTCTCGCACCTTTGCTTTGACCATCCAAAACCACAATGGAAAATGTATGATGGGAACAGGTTAAAATGAACACTAAAGTTTTATTTTTGGGTTGGGTTTTTTTTTCCCCAGCTGCAAAATCCAAATACAATCTGAATATTTACAGACAGATCTAAAAAAATGCACTGCAAACTGTGGCCTCTGGGGAAGTCTGTGACAGGAATGGGGTATAAAGAAACACCTCCTGGATTGCAGAACTGTCCCCTTTTAAATTTCAAACTGTTGCTCCAGAGCACAAAGGAGCTTTAAATAGTTTCTTTTTTAACTACACCGTCAGCTATGCCAATATTTTTGACATTTCCAAAAATATCCAGCTTAAGGAAACAGGTATGTAGAACTTTATCTCCAGTGACTGAAATCTGATAAACTGATAACTAAGTGGAAAGAGTGCCTTTGAACGAAAACAGAGTAAGTAACTGTAATTAAAAGCATGATTTCCAATGCCTTCTCTAATTGAGTCTCTGATCTCTATTCAAAGCGTCGTTTTCCCAACAATGCATTATATGAAACTTCAGAACGGCCTTGCAAGGCAAGCAGTAAAGCCTCACAACAACTGATTTAAAATCTGTTCAGTTTACCACATTCCTTCACTAGGAACTGGACAAAATTACCTTTAAGTCTTTCACGTTCTTTTAACTCACATAATTCAATCTTTGAAAAAAATTATGAAAAAAAAAAATGGTTAATTGTGGATGGTTTTTTGCCCCCCTATAAACGCCTTGAGAAAGAAAAGCATAACTTCAGTTCAAGATATCTCAAACACTTACCTTAGGTGCTGCCTTTTTGGGCTTTGGCTCCGGTTTAGGCGGAGCAGGTTTCTGTACAAAACATACATAAGAATCAGAGTCAGATGAATGCCATAAATGTTTTAGCAATACGTTGGTAACTTTTGAAAACTATTCAAACAAAACATAGTTCAGAGCTGTCTGCTTCATTCTGTAGTATAAAGGAGTAAATGTCAGAGACAGATCAGTATCTTTCGTTACCCAAACCCACGTTTCCTCATGTATGTTACAGTGGTTATGGTACAGACGCTGACAGCAGCAGCAAGGGGATCATTACTGCGTCTGGGTGTTACCGTCTGCTGTGAAAGCAAGCGGCCATCAAAAATGAAAGGTATTAACATTTGGACATACCTCTATGTATGAATACACATCTTAGCTTTCACTAAAATCAAGTACTTTCTTTTTTAAATAGCAACCCTTATCCACTTGGCATTTCCAAGATGGCTTAAAAAAGGGCTGGGTGCACAAAGTGTCTGCGGAAAAGGATGCCAAGAGCCTGTTTAAGGCTGTGACTTTGGGCTGAACCCTACCACATGACACAGACTTACACCCTCTAGGTCCCAGTTTACCCAACAGTCAGGCCTGCAAAATCAATGGGCAAATTGTGAGTATAAAGAGAGAGCAGGTAATTTATAGAGCTGTGAGCAGGTATTAGTACGGAGAAGACCTACAGAGAACAAACGCATCTTGAAATCAATACTCCTTGACTCTGGATACTCGTGCGTCCAGACGGAACGTTAACTAACACAGATGATGTATCTCAGGTGAAATGTCTAAAGGCGAGCGTGTAATGTGTTGATGCTCAAGGACTGGAAACATAGGACTGGAATTTTACTTTTAAATATAGCAATGCTCTAAGCATGCCTTTCACAATACTGGTGGAAAGAACCCAAATAGTTTCTCTACAACTGTCCCCCAGAACTTAGCATCCCACGTGATGTAACATTAAAAGGTAAATAAAGATACTTACAGCGGATAGTCTAGCTGACCTTCTCTTTGGCTGCGTAAAGAGAGATGTGTCACTAAAATTCAGAGCTTATAAAGCAATGCTTTCTCAGAACCGCAACCCGGAATAACGCGGCACACACGCTACGTCACGAAGCCCCGTACAAATTCTAGGATTTACGAAACTACGGGCATTATGGTGATGAATTCCCGAAAGTGCAGCTTTGGTCAATAGCTCTCACTCTACGCCGCCACCCTTTTACCCCACCGAGCGTTTCTTTACTTCCAGGAGCTGTACCATTACGGCTCTGCCACGGAGCAGCTGTTGGTACGGCTAAAGGGAACCGTTGCCGTTGGAACCGACGGCCTCTGGCCTCAGCCCGGGGAGCTGCTGCCCGCGGCCGGGACACCCGGCGCCCACCTCGGGTGACAGGACACGGGATGGGCCTGGGCACCCCAAACCCAGGCGCCGGGCCCGCGCCCACGGCCGCG
>WEKW01014611.1:38462-49993 GCA_013389905.1 Sula dactylatra
GGCCGCGGCCTTTGTCCGCCCCGGCCCCGCGGGGTGGCCGCAGGGTGTAATCGCCTGTGGGGCCGGGCGACAGCTGGGCAGGGAGTTTCAGCACCAGTTTTGGCTCTTAAGTCGCCTTTTGGTCAGTTACATCTCAGCTGAAGCGTGCGAAATCTTTCCTGGAGCTGGGCCTATGAGTTTGAGGTAGGCCGTAAGGTGAAGCCTCAGACTTCTGCAGGGATTAAGGAATATTTGCTCGTTTCCATCGTAACTGCAATTTCGGTCAGGGTTTCTGCCCTCTACTTTGTGTATTTCTTTGGAGAAAGCACGAGGTGTATTAATACCACCTTTAGGGCCAGAGCACTTTGCAAGGAGGACTTAGAGCAGGAGCTGCTGCTCTGAGGTGTGGCTGTTCCTGCCACAAGCCTCTCTAATGTCCTTCTGAAAACCTACGATGACGGAGGTTCCACAGCCTTCCTAGACAGCCCATTTCAGCACTCATCTGTTCTTAAAACCACAGAAGTTTTCCCCAGCATCTAAACTGTGCTTTGCTTGTGAATTAAATGAAGTTTCTTTGCCCAGCCTCCAGCAGATGTAGAGAACAGTTGATCAACATCAACTTACAATAACATTTTTAGATACTGTATCGTTTCACATAATACGCTCTCAGGTAAACTTCGTTTTTCTAGACTAAACAACTTCTCATAGGTCTCATGAGCTCATAGACCATATTTTCTAAACCTTTTCTCATTCTTATGCTGCTCCGGACTCTTTTCAACTTTGCATTCTTCCTTACATCTATACCCAGTAATCAGGTTAATTAGGTAACTGATCTCAGCGTGGCATTTGCCGACTTTGCAAGAGCATCACCATGTTGTTCAGATTCTTTTTCTGATCCCCTGTAATCCCCAGATCCCTTTCAGTGCTGCTATCTGAACAGCTGTTTCCCCTATTCTTGACAAATTAATGGTGACTTTTTGATTTGTCACTTTTTATGTTACCTCATTCTCACAGTGCTTATATGTTGGTAGTTTATTATCTTACTGGACTTTGGAGTTAAGCTGAGCAGTTTTCCATTCACAGATCCGCTTTTCTCCCCCTTCCTCCAGTCAATGTAGAACCATCAAATGCCATCGCTTTTTTGTAGATACTTGCCCATTATTCAATACCATCTGTGACTGGCCTCCTAAATACCGGGGAGTGCAGTTTCCAGGCACTGCCGACCTCAGTGTAACCACAGAACCAAAAGCAATTTAGTCTGTTCTTTCCTGCTGCTACCTGTTGCTGTCATCTTCCTTAAAAGGTTGGGTTTAGTAACTGGCAGCAATTCACTTCATTTGAGGGCTGAAGCAAAGGAGACACAGCTTTTTTTGTGCCTTCCTTTATTTGTTCTCCTTTTCTGTCAGTAATAAGACTTTCTTTTGTTCTGCTCTTTCTTCCAATGTGTATAAATAGAATGTGTTCCTATATCCTTCTCCAATCCTCCCTCACTGCAACTAATTTTGGACCTTTGTCTCTCATTTTGTTCCTACGTGTCGGTTCTATTCCATTCTCCTAATTCTTGGTTGTCTGCTTGTTTCCGCTTTTTGCACAATTTAGAAAGACCGCTCATGCATTTTTAAAGCTGCCATTACAGCTACATTGTACTTTTGTTCATCTTTATGTTGGTCTGTAATATGCTTCCTATCTTTCTTCTGCATGAGGATGCTTTTCCGTTCTGTCAGTAGGTTTCTTTCTCTCTCGTTGCCTGTTAATCATGCCACCTTCAAGTCCTCCTGGATTAATCAAGATTTTAAATAGCGTTTCCAATAGTTTTCTCTATCTTCTGAACTAAAAATTGTCTAGAACATGATTCAAGGGCTCTTGGTCTTCTTTCAAGAGTCTGTGTCCAATAGCAGTTGTTCTCCATCACCAACAAGATTTCTGCTTCAGTTGCTTTTGTCAGTTGCCTTGAAAAGTTTCACCTGTCCCCCTGCAGTTACTGTTCCATTCTTTCTACATTCTCTGAGAAGTCTTTGTACATTTGTGGAAAAGGAACGGCAATTTGTTGAAGAGTCTCTATGAACGTCTTCTCCTGAACAACTTGCATGACAAGCAATTTGTTTGAAAGCTTGGATCAAAATGTGCACTGGAAATTAAGCACAGATTTAAAATTCACTGCCAATTTTTGCATTATATTTGCTCTGCCTTCTTTTTCACCTTGGTATTTTTTCCAAAAATTTTGACTTTTCTAAAAATGTTCATTAAACTACAAACCAACCTGAGTCATGATTAGTTAGATGATCACTTCCCTCTGAACAGATAGGATAAACTGCTACAAGATACTGTTATGCTGAAAGCGTAAATGGCTGTTACTGTGCAGACCTACAGAACATTACAGACATGGTTGTAGCCTACTGGTATTTTAAAGACCCTTCCTTCAGGCCAAGTGGAAGAAGCAATTAAATATTCCTTTATGCAAGAATAACTGGAAAGAATAGGAAGTCACCTATCAACTCAATGGGGGGGTGGCCGTGTGTCCATGACACCATGGCTGGTTGAATTTTCTTCTAAATCTCAGAAGTAGCTCTATGTTTTATCCATGACCAAAACCAAGTGGCAGGTAAAAGAAGCATTGACGGGCACGGCCACGCGATGAAGACCTTTTGTCCTTGCTGTTCACCCTCAGTGTCACAGCAAAGGAGACCGCGGTTCCACCATCGTTAATACGTAGATAGCGTAGATCTGATCCAGTCAGGCAGTAGGCTCACTACAACATTAGTCAACAGCACACAGTACAAAACTAACCAGTTAAACCTTTCTGATGAATTAGACCTAGGAGAATAAGTTTATTCTGGAGCATTAGTTTGTACCATGTGACCTTTTTTGGCGTTTTTGCCAAAACTGGCATTTTTTATTCAGTACAAAAAGACCTAAACCTGAATTTATGACGTCCTATCACCAGAGAACGTCAAGAGTCAATCAGAGCAACAAACCAGAAATTCATCTTTTTTGTGCTACTGTTTCCATGAGAAAACTTCATGCTAAAATTTGAATTCTGCTTCTATAAGCACAGGTATTCGCACCAGGTTATTGACTCCAGAGGTAAACACATCCGATCTACAAACAGAAACACATGACTATGTCAAAACAATGCTAACCGACATAGCCAGCACTCTGAAGAGTCAGTCTGAACAGCCCACTCTAAACTTAGAGAGCAATGCTCAAATGTTGAGAAATTATTGGAAAATTGGGAAAATGCAGACAACCTAAGTGCAAGAAAATATTGAGGCTGAAACTATCACAACTCAGTTTAGTTTTGCCCCCTAATCTTTGCAAAATAGGGCAAGACTCAGTCAACTCTGTTTTGATACCCCCGTGGCCTGACTCCTGGCTGTTCTGTGTCTGCTGACCAGTCAGCGCAGGGATCTGCATCTCTCCATCGTCCTCCGTGGTGCTGTTAACCACATCTTGAATGTTGGATGTTTTTCAAGATGTTTTCTGGTTCACAATATCTTGTGTAGATATTCCTGCTGTTGCCTGAGGCGGGAACGTCCTGCAGAGGAGAAGAGCCTGTTCCTGATGTCAGAGAAGATCTGTAGTACTTGATGCATGTTTTCCTAGATCGCCTTCTGGAACTGAAGCAGATCAAGATATTCCTGAATAAAGGCAAAATACACCAGAGTCGCTCCCAGGTGATTGGTGTCTAGCCTTCCCCAAACAGGTGGTTAGATAGATGTTGTTTTCTCATTCCTTTGAGCTAAAATTCATGAGTTTTGAACATTAGGAGATTCCTTTCCACTGTGGGATCTCAGTATTGCAGCTCTCATGGTCATGCTCTTCAGACCTGAGGCATTTTATTCCCTGATTCGTCTCTAATGCATAATGACTTGGTCTTACCGAAGATACAGTGGTTATGCCATTCTTCAGTGCCACTATCTCTGGAATCAGAAGGGTGGATGAGACGCATCCACAGGTGCTGGCAGTGTGGCTGATGGCACGGCGAGGCTGCCCTGACTACCTTGCTGACATCTGCTGTGACGATGTTGGTTAAACTAGAAGCAAGCATGACACAAGCTTTGGACACGTTCAGCTCTCAACCTGGTTCATCTAATTATGCAACCGCCCCATAATGACGAGTTCAGAGGCAAGGGAAATTAGGACGTGGTGTGTGTTTGTAGTCACGGCACAGAGGACAAGTCATGTTAATACGTACGTTGTTTTGTGGCAAAATATCACAAACGTTTTCCTGTTATGTACCTTGCTTTTAAAGTGTCCGTTGGCCTTGTTTATATCACTTTTGGGATGAGTGGATTATCCATCTATAGAAGATTGTGCTTGGTTAATTTTATACTTAATCCCAGGGGGTTTTGTCGTTTGTCATGGGTAAAAATTGATTTATGTGTCCAATTCAGTACTGGTTGTGATGAAACATTTAGTGCTTTTTAATTTGGGAACATGAGGGTGTAACTCTGCTCATTGGTCTAGGATTCGCATTGAGTCTGTTCATCTTTGCTTCGGTAAAACCCTTTGGCTTAGCTACAGCTTCCTACCTAGTCCCTGATCGTAAAGGGGATGACTGCAAGCATCAAAGTAAATGCAGTTTTTTATTGAACATGAAATACAGAGAAGAAGAAATTTCAATCCGTTGCAGTCAGACGAGCAGACTGTCAGCAGCAAGTTTGTCTTTTAGTTATTTCTTCCAGTTCTGGTTCTTTAAAAGAAGATGTAATTTGGAAAAGCAGTCAGAACTAAGACTACTACTAAAATGAAGCCAGAAAAAGCACAAAAGAAAAATGAGTAGTTACATCAGCTGCTCACTTGCCCACACTGTCTTTTATTTGCCTTTTCCTCCACAATTCTTGCATGGTGTGCACTGCTGCCCAGGTCTCAAACACCTGACGTCTGCCATTACAGTAACAATTCTCTCTCTTCAAAAATATGAGGTTATGGTAGTGCACGTGAGAAGAGAAAAGGAAGTTTGAAGAGCAGCAGGAGTCACATGCGTGGGCAAAGTGTTGCCAGTTCCTGGCCTTGCACAAAGCACTGCATGGAGTCCTGTCCCCAAAACCGGGATACACCTTTGCTGCAAGGTTGCACGGTGGCAAAAAATGCAAATGCCATACTGGGATGCGTAAATAATATAATCTGCAAAACCAGAACAATTTTCAGGGAGCTTCAGGCAGGATTCATCTATCCAAAAGCAGATGCTTACATTTGAGTTAGGTGTCTGGACTCCCTCTATAGTCAGCAGAGAAAAGCAGGCACCTTCTGAGAATGGGGCACTCCATTCTCTGACAGATGTGCAATCTGGCATTATAAACCAGAAAATATATTTCCTCACCTAACACAAGGGAGATTATTAACCATTTTGGTGACTTCTTGACATAGTAATAAGTGGAAATGTCTACTACCCTTATAACATCGGATTAACTCCCATCAGCTAACTTAACAGAGATGATGAAAACAAGGGAGGTGGCAAGGGCAGAAAACACACCTGCAACGGGAAATGTCCAAGGTCTCGATGCAGACCAGGAAGGTGTTATGTCTGAGTGTGAATGGTTAGACACTCCTAATGACTTTTTATGGAGTGGCTGGACAAGGAAGCCAAGAAAGAAGAAGCAACTCTTGAT
The DNA here is from genome assembly GCA_013389905.1 of Sula dactylatra. NCBI lineage: Eukaryota > Metazoa > Chordata > Aves > Suliformes > Sulidae > Sula > Sula dactylatra. The sequence continues at coordinate 44,054 of WEKW01014611.1, forward strand.
TTGGTTGAGGGCAGAGAACAGGACCTAACTAATCAGTCTTTGAATCAGTGACCATTACGTACATCAGAGTCACCACTCTGGTCAAAGCCACAAAAGCCAAAGAAACCCCCTGTTGTTCTTAATTTTGGAAAGGGGAACTCTGTAACAGTGAGAAAGCTTCTTGCAAAAAGCTGAAAGGTGTAGCTAAAAAAATTAAAGGCTTTTATGCAGCATGGAGACTACTGAAAGACATCACATTGGAAGCTCTGACCAAATGCGCATCACCTGTCAAAAAGTGCGTAGGAGGATCAAGCATGGCAAAAAACATGGCTAAAAGGCAGGACATGGGACACTATCAGAAACAAGAAGGCATCCTTCAAAGAGTTGGATCTGTGTTTTAACGAGGAAACCAGAAAAGATTATAAACAAGTGAAATGTAAAAGCGGCTGTGTGAAAAGCAGAGTTTGACACACAACTGGCACAAAGACTTTAAAAGCATAGTAAGTCATTTTTCAGTCTCATCAGGAGCAGGAAGCCTGAAAGACATTTTCTAGAACGAATCGGCTATTGAGATATAAAAAGAATATGTAGAAAAGACAATATTGGAGCAGAAAACCCAAATGAGTTTTTTGCATCTGCGTTTATTGTGGAGGAGGCTGGGGAAGTTCCCAGACAGGAACTCACAAGCTCGCCTGAGGATCTGTCTCACACTGAAGCATCAGTAAGGGTTAGAATAAATCGACAAAGTGAATAATAACAAACTAACCGTTGCCAGATGGTCCTCACCGCACCCACAGAAGTGTGTACGCCTGCCTTTAAAACTGCTTCCACACAAAGCCTTAGGAGAGGGCTGATGCCACCAACTTTTAAAATCTGTTCCCGGGGAGACTCAGCACCCGAGAGGGTTGTGAAGTTTTACAAAGCCACGCTACCCTTAGCGCTTTAACAAGTCTTTGCGACAGCCATTTGAAGATACCCAGAACACGAGGAGAGGGAAGGGGGAAAGCAAGCCTGCGAGCGGACCCTTTGACCAGAACTGGCTTGGTCCTAGGAAACCCCAAGCCCTCTTCATCTGTGGATGTACTGATTAGCTCCAAGTATATAAAAACTTCTCCTCAAACAATGGCAGGGCAGGCATCACGTACTGATTTGCAGCTCCACTTCCCCTTCTTTCAGCTTGCTCTGAGCTCACAGCAAGCAGGAACTACAGGTTTCTTGCTGGATGGGCTCATGGGAGCAGGATTTAGTGTTCAGGGCACAAAAATGTGTTCTGTGCAGTCCCGGTCCTGAGTCAGCAGGAGCCAGGGACCAGGCAAGGGTGTTGGCAGACTTACGAATCTTATCTTCTGCCTTTCAGGGCAGCAGCCCTCTGAGAGTGCTGAGCAAACTGGTCTATAACAGCATTAAAAGAGTGAATAGTCTTGTTATTCTGGCTGAAATCCTGGTATCTGCAGTATTCCCTTCCGTGTACTTCCTTCAGGTACTTCAGGGTAACTAAGTGCACTTCAGGAGCATGCACAAGGCTTGTCAGAGCCAGGGCTGGCTGGAGGCTCGGAGCCGGTAGGATGGACCGCCAGCCTGGAGCACAAGGAAAAGGAGAGATTAAACCCAAAGCAGGGAGTTGTGCACGGCCAGCCCCTTTCTGGACAGAAGTCAGCAGAGGGACGGGAAGATGTCAGGGGCAGGCAACGGTGACAATCACTGGCAATCGGCCGCTGTGGCTGCGTGCTGTAACACTGCTGTCAGTAATGGTGTTGCAGCCTGGCCGGCTGTGCAGGCAGCAGCAGGGAGCTGGAGCAGGATCTCGGGTCTGGCTGCTGATAGCCAGCACTGGCCGAGCAGGTGATCCTGGCAAGAGTGTAGCCTCTGCTGCCATCTTACCTGACAGTGCAAATGTGTTGCTGGAGTAGAAATGCAGAACCTCCAGCCTTTGGACTAGTTGGCACCTCTGGCTTCAGTTTAGTTATTTTTTGTTTCTTGTGTAAGATGTACTCTGCAAAAAATGTCTGAAAGGGCTGTCCAGCCTTTGTTTTGGGTAAGGCACACCTGCCTGGGTCAGTTCTGGCTGTGTCTACCTCAGCAGGTAGTGGGGTGCCATAGGAACAAACCTGTAAAGCAAAAGAGCCGGTGCAGATGACTGACCTGACATACATTTTGCAGCTGCTGCAGCAGTGTACCTGGAGCCATCCTCCAACTTGGTTTCATCCAAATGCCACCATGCAACCCTACTGCAAGGCTGCTCCGCGATTCTGGCATGTCACTGGGAGACTCTCCTTGAAAGCGCACTGCTGATCCCAACCAACGCACAAACGCGGATGCACCCCAGGTCCCTGTGGTGGAGTTACTTCAGGCAGCTTTGGGTCTGCAAATGCTGAACTGTCAGAACAACATCGCATTATTACAAAAAACGCCCATTCCCCCGTTATTTGCAAGCTGAGAATCAAACCAAAGGTTACAGACTGCATCCCCTGCATGCAGGCTGCTCCTCCAGTGTGAGCCGTGCTCTCTTCCCCAAGGAAAAATCCAGCCTCGGCACAGGGAGGGGTGCTGGATGCTCCCGGCCCCGCCGGCCCCGCGGCCAGCCCTCCCCGGAGCCCCCGGAGCCCCCGGCGCCGGCAGAGGGCGCGCCCCGGTAACGCCGCCGCTGCCACCCGCTGCGAGCGGCACCGGTGTGTTTGTCCGGGGGCCGGAACTGCCACCGAGGCCATCCCAAGCTCCTTTCGCTGCATGCAGGGGAGGTGTTTTCAGCTCTGCTTTGACCCTCCTCTTTCCTTCAACAGTCGTAGGGATGATTCCGAGGGATGGGTTTGGAACGGTGAACACCCTGCGCAAACCAGCGCCAGCGCAGGCGGTAATCCAGGAGCGATGCCAGGTTACGTCGTGGTTTATGTCATACAGGTATACACACCTGTATATCGTAAGGGATTGTAGCAGAAATCTGTTAGTTCCATCGCAGACATAACTGAGGGACGGAAAGCAAGTGTCATGTTCTGCGTGTTGCGGTTTGCTTCCTCCTGCAACCAACTGCCCCGTGTCTTGCACAATTACATATGAAAACAAGGAAACCCGGCCTTGCCCTGTTTCCAAACGAGGAGGAGGAGGAGAAGCAGATCTCCTGGACGTCCCCACCCCCCCTTCCAGGAGTGTGTTGGAGGAGGGGAGCGGAGTTTCCACCCATCGTAAATCAGCAGCGCGCTGGCATGGGCTGTAGCAGGACATGGCTCTTGCAGAGCATGGGTGAAGTCAGAAGACGTGCTCCGAGTCACAGTTTGCCTTCTGGCTCCAATTATTGGCAAGCTTGGTAGGCTGGGATTGGAAATTAAGAATAGATTTCTTATTTCCTATTGAGAGCTCTGAGCTGACATTTCTTACCGATCACACGTTCCTCCATTTTGGGAGTTCAGACAGATCCAGATTGTCTTCTCTAGCAATAGTACAAGCACAATTAGAGGATGAAACCTGGCACATTCTCACGTTACTTGCCAGATATTTGCAGTTGAATTCTGGATGTATTTCTCTCTGTGGTTACGAAGAAGCCGCGGAGCATTTGGAGCACATGTGCTTCCTGACCTTTTGTACCAGAGGGATTTTGCAGTTGATTACCATAATATCTTTCACTGTGAGATTCTACTACATTTCTTTTTCTAAAATATTTTACTTTGCCAGTACTCAGAAGTCCCCATCCTTGTCTGTGGTTTAAGAAAAAAGCGAGTAGATGTTTCCCATCGCTGGCAACATTTTTATCTGAAATCCTGGGATGACTCTGGGGTAGGCAAACCACGTCGGAGAGCACTTACACTCCTGCTGCCGCTGAGGTCAGTGCCAGCGCTGCCACTTATTCAGTACTGCTGCTTCATAATATATCAAACAATATAAACCAAAATTCAAAGAAATAGACAGTAATAAAAGATGCAGCCTGACAAGACGGCCTTGTACAAACACATGCTACAGCAAGTGCACCAAGGAATCGAGGAGACAGCAATTTGCTGAATTTTATATACGCTGCACAAGAATGGGAGATTTTCCTCTTAGAGGCATAATATCAATTTGTTCATTTTGTTTGAGGTTTTAGTCCACCTGGAGAAGGATAATTAAACACTTCACAACTGTTGCAATAGTGAAAACAAAAATAATACCACGGATTTTACATGAGTAGCCTGGGAATAGAAAGCACTGTGCTTTTCTGCCAATAAAGTAGAAAATTTACTATTATGAGTCAAGAAAACCTAGTCGTTTCAATAATACCCAATTCATGTATTGCTCTTAACTTAATAAATCTTCTTTCATGAAGATAAAACGCCTTCTAAAGTGCACTTGTGAGAGTAATGACTATACCAGGTTTTTTTAGTAGGCAGAAAGTCAAGGTGCAGCTCACTCCAGAAGGATTTCACCTCCGAGGAGCTGAAGTGTGTTACGAGGAGGAGAGGAGAGCTGCCCAGAGAGCAGGCGGCCGGCCAGCAGAACGACAAGTGAGCCCAAAGTTCAAAGAAACCTATTTATCCCGTTCTCCACCTGCATTTTTTAATTCTTTCTGATAAGCTGTGGTTTCTACCTCTAGCATTCCTTGCCACGAATCAGACTACAGACTGGCACATAGCGTGGTGCTTCGGGGGAAATGGGAATTATCGGGGCATTTCTCAAGCAGCTGTGAAGGGGGCTGTACAAACACATCTGAAGAAACACGCCTTGAAGATTTTTAAGCTCCTGGATTTGTTTTAAAGAGATTAAGAAGTACACTGTTAAATTTTGAAATTCTGCAAACCAGGGAATTTTTATTGTGTGCCATCATCCTAAAAAAATTTTGGTTTACTGCATTTTCAAAACATACATGAATCTCATGACAGTCTCAAAGATTCAGATAAGCATCATAAATAAATCAAAATTGGGCATGTCATTTTCAAAACGGTTCTTTCCTCTTACTACTATTGGCAGATTAATAAAACTAATATAAGTGATTTGATTCAATATACTTTTTAATTCAACAGGCTTTTTAAAAGTCATGCCTGTGGTTTGAAAAACACCTGATAGTTTGAAACAGGAAGGCTGATTTTGTTTGGAAAAATCATTTCAGAAATACCTCCCCCCTTTTTGCCAACAGCAGAATGAACATCTTTTCTTTCATCTTAGCTCGTAGGTGGTAAAATTTCAGCTTGCTATGTTTATCACCATAAGTATTTTCCATTTTCTGTGAAGTTACTATCAGAACGTGTAATAAACTATATATAAGGTAATACTGGGAGTAGCAGAGGCAAGTGGAAGCCAGGTGCTGAATATAAATTTCCCTAAATAACGTGTCGCCATGACCATAACAATTAAGAACTCTTCCAGGTCTCATCCAGTGGTCCTAATTAATACAACTGATGAAATAGCGTGCCATGGAATGGCAGCACGTGATGGCTGGCGGCATCCCTTTGGGCCTTTTGCACAGCCCCGGTATCCTGCGTTAACCAAGCCGAGCGAGACGTCCCCGGCCACGGCAGAGACGAGCAGGCGAGGGAAGGGAAGCGGAGAGGCCAGCTCAGGAGTGGGCAGACCCACGGTGGCAGTGCTGGTGTGTGTTTCTTTCATGCTTTATCTGTGTGGAAGATGCTTTACGCTAATGATGGGAAGGTGACAAACTCCACTGGATGCCCAGCCTGTCTTTTGGCACAGGCCGACACATCGCTTGGGTGGTAACTTTCACGCTGGAATAAATTTTAAAAGGAAATTCTTAATTCTAAATATCATTGCCCTGTAACATCTTCTCATCCCAAACTTCTGTCACCCCTCCAAATGACAGGCCAAGGCACCAGGAGGCTGCAGGCGGTGGGGTGCCGCCCGGCGCCCTCACACCGGGACAAGGCGAGCAAGGGGCGCCCCTGCTCGAGTGAAGGAGATGGCGCGTTTCCAGCGCCGAGGGGAAGCTGATGAAGCGGGGCGGGGGGGAAGCAGCAACGGCGGAGCGCAGGGGCGGGTCGCTCG
>WEKW01014611.1:50448-90248 GCA_013389905.1 Sula dactylatra
GGCCGGGCAGCCTGAGGAGAGGCTGGGGCGGCAGCCTCGGACTGCGGAGCGAGGGGAGCGCCCAGCGCTGGTGGGGGGCTGTGGGCGCTGCAGCTGGCCGTCCCGAGTAAAATGTCATTTCCTTCGTGATTTCGCAGCTTATTCCGTGAGAAAGTGAGTGAGTTCTGCGTGCCGCTCCCACACCCGCGACCGGGCGGGCTCCCCCGGGTGCGGGGCACGCTGTCGCGCCCCTCGTCCTGCGCTCACTAGGCAAAGCCAGCAGTGTTTGGGGGTTTTTTGTTGCTGGTCTTCTGGAAGTTTATTTCTCACATGTGTCACCCATCACGTCAGTATTCGGTTTGGATGAGTTTATTCGGCTTACACCGACTCGTTAATGGTGGCGGGCATGTGTGGCTGCTGTCGGAGTAGCTGCAGTTCCTTGCCTTGTGGGAATACTGGGTTTCGCTTCTTGTGGCCCCAGTGCGTTGTAGGTAGAGCTCAGTCAGAAGACTGTATTTTTCAAAAGGAAAACAAACAAGCAAAAATATTGGGGTTTGTGCCTAAGTTCAGGCGTAGCTCAGAGCAGCAGTGTCCTCAAGATCATCCGATTTCTTTTTGGTCTGTGTGAAGGATGCTCCGAGTCTAAAATCCAGGGGATTTTGTCACGCTTAGTATGAATGTGCTGAAGAACTACAAAATGCCAAAGACTTAGAAAATGCCAGCTATTGCGGTTGATGATCAGTGACTTTTACTGCAAGTAGATAAAGAGACTAAACTGTGACTCCGTGATGACCTTTCACGACGCTGTTAGGCTGTGCGCTTCAGGTGCAGGTTCCCAAACTTTCAGAGGACAGTGATGTACAGAAGATAAAAAAAACCAAACCCTCGCAGAATTCTCCTTCTCCGGTTGAGTGCAGTCACTGATCTACGATCTTCAGCAGATAAAATACCAACATTGGTAAGCTTTGCCATTGGAGGCTGTGTTGCTGTAACCCCTTGTTTAGCTCTAACGACGGAGGCTGAGCCCTGTAGTGATGGAGTGCAGATGGCACCGGAGTGTGTGCCTCGGGTGTCCCTGCTGTCGCTCTCTTCCCATGTCATTCTTGTTAATCTTGATGTCGATGCTGACATCGACGTGCCGATGCTGCTTGTGAAAAGCAGGTGATTATCTGATGTTGATCTGGAGAGTGTCTTGAAATCCCGAGTAGTTCATTCATAAGGGGGGTCCAAAGGGATTTCTGCTGGGTTTATACAAAATGATCATCTGGAAGGAAAGAAGCGGTCATTAGCAAATTGAAAAAGTAATTCTTTCTTTCTAATACAGCTGTTAATAGGTTTCAAGTTGACTGATTCAGTTGCTATAGATTTTTATCAGTGACCTCTTAATGGCAGTTATTGATTTCTGTCTGTGTGGTGATACTAAGCTCCAGGGGTGCAACCCCCGATCTCAATCCTGACTATGTTTTTCTGTTTTCAAATCAGGTTTGTACTTATTAGCTTAGTGGTTTCTGCGATGCTGTCTCGTCCTTGTATGGATTGTACACATTACAAGGTTTGATTCTGACTTACTGCTGCCTTTTAGGCTCCTTTGTGCATCCTTGGCTGTGGAATTTGAATGTAGCGTTGGCGTAGTCTGTGTTTGTGGAATTTGAGTGTAACATGCACGTAATTGCCAGTTTTATGATGTCTATGTGTGTGTGTGTATATATATATATATGTATATATACTCATGCCTGTGTATAAAGCTAGTGCAGCTCAAGTAATCTTGTGGTAATGAGCAGGACTTGCACATTTTCGGTTTACTGAGTACACCGAGGGTGTTTCTGTTGGCAGGGATCGGCCGAGTACCTCACCGGGTGGCTGTTTTCTTTCTAGTACAAGAATTTTGATGGAAGTTTCAACCTGAAGTAAGACAGTGGGGCATCTATCCAGAAGGAAACGTGCTCAGTGGGAATGAGTTGTTATCATGGATCTTAAGCCGTTGGTGAGACAGGCTTTGCTTGGAGGACCAGAGGAGCCTTTCTGGGTGCTGAATTTGAAATAACCCACTCCAGGAATGGAAAATCCACATCAGAGGAGGTTGCTACAGAGAGATGGAACAGAGTCAAAGCTGTTTCCAGCAAAGTAATTGAACTGGCTAATATTGGCCCTGCAAGGGCACTCGCTCCTGCTAAGTCGGCTCTGTACGCCCGGCACTGTGTTATTTTGGTTTTTTTTAAAAGGCTAATTTGCTTGAGTTAGAAGCAAAACAGACATAAGTACAAAATCTCCGCCTTCCTAGACAATGAGTGCCCTGTTTCTGTAAGTTGGTGAAGCTTTTGTGAGACTCCAGAAAGCAACATCTCCCGCTGAAGGCAGAAGGGGTTGAGATTGCTTCACACCTCACAGCCTGGGGCCATAAGTCTTGGAGATTGCCCAAATTTTGTGGTCTTTTATTGGCAAAGTCATACTTCGTTATGCAGTATAATGTACCACATCACAGTATATAAAATGTTTCCCCAAGGCACTGTTCTCCCTAAAGTTTATATTCAGTAGTATGTATCTGTGAGGAAAAAATATCATATGAAGCTCACATCTAAGCAAAGACATTTTACAAGTATGTTTCAAGGGATTTCTGGTGAAGTTCACTTAATTCCCATGTACACGTGTCATTCTGAGTCTGGGCACGGGTGTTGCAGCGCAAAGCGTGACTGCTGAGCTGCCTCTTGACGGGTTTTGCAGCACGAGGAGTTAGTGCTCAGTGTTATCTTTGCTGTCTTTCATTGTTTGCAAAGTCCTGTATTTGTACTTGATGATGGAGTTTGCTTTATGGAAGGTGACTTTGGTTTGGGGTGGTTCATTGCCATGGTTCTCGTAAGCAGAGATAGCTGAGAAATCTGGAAGTTTATAATTAAGGACTCGGCCAAAATGTGATGATTGCAGTCTTGGTCTGGCCTCCTATTTGAATTTCACCCCAGAAATCATAATGTAATAGTTACAGCACCAGTTTCCTGCTGTATTTGGAAGTCTGGTATGGAAAGTTACCCTTTCTCTTTAATCTTTCTCGGTGTGAATGTTGTACTGGTGAGTCGTGGGCCGGGGCAAGGATGCATGGGGGATTGTAATTAGGAAGATGAGCTGTAGACACCAAACATGGGAATATGCATGTGTAGCTTCCATCCAGGAGTCTTTCTGCATGACATACAGTTGAAGTGAACAGTGTTACTTAGGATGAGACAGTGTTGGAGGCTATGAGTGTAAAATGACAGATGCAAATGCCGCATTCAGAAGCACCCAAGCGTTGACTCGAGCAGGGACTGTGCAGGCTGTGAGAGTGATTTGACTGTAGACTTCTATTCAAGTCCTTCAAGAGATGAAAGAAGGAGAGACCAAAGAGTAATTAGACTCTTGCTCCTGGAAGAAAAAGGATTCAAGGAGGGAAGAAGCTGAATTGCACAAGTCCAGTCTGTGATTTTCTCCATTAGTGTTTAGGTATTTTGTTGGTTATTTTTGGGTAAGAGATTGCCCCAGCTTTCCTGCAGCACCAGAAGCACTTGTGTGCCTCTTCCTGAAGGCAGTTGGGTTACCAGTTTTATCGATCTCATGTTGAAAGCAGCCAGCTGTTTAAATTCTTCTCAGTCTTATGAGTGTGCATTTGTTGCCAACAACTGCACTGGTCTCGACTGCGGACTTTGCCCGAGAGAAATGTGTTTGTTCATCCGACATCCCCTTGCAAGCTCCAGAAGCAGGGACGAAACCTGGAGGCTGTGGCTATGGAAGTGAAGTGCCAGCCCTGGAGATGGTGGGCTGAGCTCTCCCGCGTGCTGCTGCCAGCACTGCAGGCCGTGGAAACTGCTGCATTGAATCCCTGGTGTCCAGACCGCTCCTCGGAGCCAGGAACTTCGTGTTTGTGGTCTACAGCCTGTGCTTCCATCTCCCTGAGGTCTACCCCCTCACTTGTTTTGATGACTGCGTGGGTGGTTTTCCTTCCTTGCCTCCTACTGCGACTGCAGACATGGCAAAACCCAGAGATGATCTCCAGAATCAGTGTCAGAGTCCCACGTTGTACATCGGACTCGCCGCTGTTTAGGAATGGTTTCAGAGAGAAAAGGAAATTTTAGTTTATTTTTTCATTCACAAAGTTAGGGATGTGGGGGGTTTCATGTTTTTCTTGTATTGTTTTCTTGCTTGGGAAAGGATCTAGGTCTTCTCCCTCCTACCCACTGGGAGATGAAGAGGAAAGCGGCCTGTGGTCTGGAGAGCGAACATTTGCTCGCAATTACTCTTCTCTCTTCCCCCACATAACCCAGTAAGGCACAGGAGCACTTTCTGGTGCTGCTGGGGATATATAGCCAGCGGCAAGTGCTTTTCAGAGCGTTGCAGGTTGCAACTGAGGGAGAACAGCTTTGGAGAAGAGCAACTGGAAATGAGCAGAGTTGTGTGTAGCCACTAGTTCTTGTCCCTGTTCAACAGCTCCAGGCTTTGGGAAGGCTGGTGAAGCTGCTTCAACCTTCTGAAGCAATCCCAGTGAAGTAATACATGGAGAGATGGAGATTGTACAAAAAAAACCCTTATATTTTGCATTTAAATCCCTCTAGGGCCTTTTTCCTCTGTTTATCACAATAAATGCAAATATTGCCATCCTAAGATGGGATGAGTAAAGTCGGCATGCTTTCTGTTTCTGTGTTGTTTGGCCGCTTTGAGGTTTCTGAGCGGCCGGTGCTTTGCTACATGACCACCCCAGGGGCACAGGGCCGTTAGCAGGACCTGGTGGCTCTATGCTGAGCCTTGCTGAGGGCAAATGCAGCTACAGCAGGGTGGTTCTTTGCATCCAGCGTTTTTCATCAGTGTGTACAATAAGCGTGCTTTGTTCTGCATTTGCGTTCAAGGTTGCAAATGTGTTGTCAAAGCCCGGATGCATGTGGTCACAGTTGTCATTCCAGAAGCCCCGAGCAGTGGCAGCAGACGTTCTGGAGCTGCTAATGAACTTCCGATGGTCCGAATGGCACTGCGTATCAGTGCAGTTAATGTGAGGAGAAAACAATGACATGAATCTTTTATAAATAGTCTTGTCATATGGTGCAAGTTTAGGTAAAACTATGCATTATGGGGAAAATAAGCTGCATCTGTAGTTTTAGAAACAATCTCACAAGCGTATATATATTTTTGTGATACTTGACTCTTGCAGTTTCTATACAGCGGGTGAGAGCTGACTTGTTAGTAGGCTTGGTATTGATTTTTAAACCTATCTCCTGTATAAGCATAATATGCATGAAGTACTTTTTTGGATACCCAGTGTTAACCAAACTTAATCTCTCAATAAAATGGTATGAATTGTTCTGAATTAGAGCTCTCGGGGTAGAAGACGAAATAAGTAATGTGAATCTAGCAAGGCCGTTAGCTAGGATGCGTTCCATCTGCCTTGTGGGTTGTTCGTTTTTTTTAAAAGTTGTTGTTCCAAACTCTAGAGAAGTCAAATATTTTTCTTAAAATATTACATTCAAATTTTTAATAGAGCCAGAGATTAAATTGGCTGTGGTCGCTACAATAGTTTCGATATATCAAAATAAAAAACATTGTACTGTGCTTAAATAAAAAGTTTTCTGACAGCATGAGAAAGATGGGAAATTATACTCCGCAGTTAAGGCTGGGAAAGGCTTTTTGCTGAGAATATCTGTAGATTGTATATGCAGGTCTGACTGTTTATTTTGAGATGGTGCAACAGGATTATGTCTGACTCATGCACTGATTGGGGAGAAAAGGCTGACTTTGGGCAGAAGCTGAATGCCGTCAGCTTCCGCTGGCTTTGCTTGAACCCTGAACCTCAGCGCTTCTCGAGATATGATCCATACAGCGTCGTGCCAGCGCTAAGCACTTGTGCTTTGTCACTAAATATTTGTAGAGTTCAGCAAGTAACTTTTCTTGTCCTGAGGCATTAAAGTTACACTCAGAAGATTCCTATAGAAGTCAGTGAATTGGCAGGCATGTAACGAGCAGAGGATGCCAAAAACAAGAGTCTCTGCAAGGTTATTCCTGTTCCTCCCAGAACAGGAGGAATTGAGGAGAGAGGAGACAAATGGAAGTAAACAAACACTGACAGATTTCATCTGTTCAGGCTCAGAACAGAGCTAAAATATTCCCCTATATGTTAAAAAGAAGAGCTAAGGATGCGTCATCGCCATAGCCAGAGGCAGATGAGCTCTGCCTTACGTAGCTGTTCTTCATGCTCACCAACCCTTGAGCTGCTGCCCTGGAACCACTGATCTTAAGTTCCTGGCCCTAATTAGTGATCTGGAAACCTGAACCAAATCCACAACTTATATCAATATTAGGCTATTCAAGAATGTTTCTACTCAAACATGAAAATACAGTGTTGACTACATTTGTTTAACCCCAGTCATATTCAGGGGAGACCTCCAGTTTATGATTAGATTTAAAGTACTTTTGTTGGTCAGATATTTAATCAAGCCTGAAAGAGTTTTAATTGTTAACGCTTATTTAACTACCATTTGTCCGAGAAAAAAGCTTCCGTCTGTAAGCACGTCCTTTCCAGGACAGTACCTCCAGCTGACTGTTTTCTGAAGGCCTGTCTTCTGAAATATTGGGAAGGTGGTAAAGTGAGACTGAGGTTTAAGCCCCCAGAAGGAAATGTGAAGGGTTAACATCAAACTGTGTGCTAACTAAAGTTAATGCTGTCTGGATACAGCTGAAGTAGTCTTCGCATCCTGACTTACAGCTTCTTCCTGTTTGGCTTAGTTTCCCCTGTGAGAAGTGGTTGTGGTGATTTGCTTTCTTTAATTAGCTATCTGAAGTTTAGTTTTGCTGGGGCTCTTTTTCCATATGTGAATACTGCCTTGCTTTAAATTCTAAAGGCACTCGAGTGTAAAATTTTAACTATTACCTGTCGAGGGACCTATTGTTTGAATTGCTGTGATGTCAGAGTGAAGAAAGGAGCCAAAGGCAGCAGGGGTTTAAAAAAGGATCTTGGGCAAATCTGGAAGCTACAAGCTCTCTTCCTGTGCTGGACAAATTGATGTTATTCTTTGTTAGACTCTTTCCCAGCAGACATGTGGACAGAGACAGAATGGGGGGAAGAATCAATACACTCCCAGAGAAGAAAGCCGTGCCTCACAGCTGAGCTACCTGGAGCAGCCACTGAACATACGAATAAGGGTGATCCCTTAATATTGCACCCCTGGGCTTCCAGAAAGTTTTGGACAAGCTTTGGCCAGGTTAAAAATCTTTTTTCATAAAGAAACTAAGCTGCTGTTCAATAAGAGGAGAGGATTTTTTTTTCTTTTTGGCTTATATCGCTGATTACAGTTGTATCAGTTGTATAACCCAGATAGCAATCAAGACTTTGGAATGTATAGGCCGCTTTTGCAATATGCAGAAGACACAACGAGATCCCACAGAAGTCTGTGCTGTACCCTAAGCAATCAGGAGAAAAAGTGAGGTGACAAGGCTGTTGGTGAAGTGAGGTTGCAAGAGCAGCCTCCTGTAGCTGTCCTGGGTGGGAAAGAGGGAAGAAACAATCGTTGACGTGTGCAAGAGTGAGGTTTAAACTAACCAATACTGTTTATCAGCGAGGTCTTGGAGCTATACTAGGTAATTCTATAAAAATACCATATTAGTGGTCATAAAAAGCAAACAAAATGTCAGGAATTTTTAGGATGGGAGAGAGCAAAGGAAGAAACCAGTACCTCTGTATAAATCTGTGGTGCATCTGTATCTATAACAGACTGGAACAGTTGTCTTTAAACAATGTTAGAAAGTTAGAAAAGATACTGGGTAGGGTGAGGTTAATACTGTACGAGGAAGAACCAAATAAGGTAGAAATCTGCAGCTGAGAAAGAACTGAAAAAGTATGAAAAGTGATAAAATCATGTCGGGCATGGGAGAACAAATAGGAAGTGATTATTCATGACTTTTTCTAATGCAACAACTGGGGGAGAGCAAGTGAGACTGGCAAGTGGCAGGTTCAGAAGAAATTAAGTACTTTGACAGCATGTAGTTTAATGGAGAAACTCACTGCTGGAGAACATCACGTATGGCAAAAATTGCATGGGCTCAGGAAGCAATGAGACAAATTAAGTGGGAAAGCCTATTAAGGGCTATTAAGCATAATTACTACACCTCTGACTCAAAAATGCGGATTATTGGAGTCTGGGAAAGTATAATGTGGTATAGCCCCCTGCGCTCAATCTGTTGGCATACTCTTCCCTGGGATCTCTGGCCGGTGGAGACAGGATATAGGGGTAGACAAGTTTTGGGTCTAACCCAATAAAGCTGTTCTGTTCTTGGATGAAGTTGGCTCTGCTCCCAAATTATGTTAACAGTGTGCATTTAAAAATTTAAGAACATGTTGCCCAGGAAAAATGTTTGATGGAAAAGAATAAAGTATATATGTGTGTGTTTGGGATGTGTTGGGTTTTTTTTAATTTGGTAGTTATTACAAACGCTTGTATTGGAAGGCTCTGGACATTTAGGTGTAACTAGAAATTTCCTCTGAAATGTAAACAGGTTCTCTATCTGTTTTATATTCAGACATACCAATGCGACTGAAATCTTACCTCTCTCTGCTTTGCAAATTCTGAGATGCTGTGAGAGACTGTAGATATGAGAGGAACTTTTAACTATATTTGTCCTCTGTATCTTAGAAACTGGGGCAGGAGGTGAGCGGGGGGGGAAAGCAAAAGTTTATAACAATTCTCCTCTTGGTTTCCTCCTGAACAACTGCAGTTCGGTTCAGGAGCCGAGGACAAGGCTGTAAGAAATGTTATATGAAGCTATTAGTTATGCAGTAGATGTTGGCAGGCTCAAAACTTTCTGTTGAGAGATAAACACTGAAATCTCAAGCTCTGGACATTGAATAAGACTTTGCATAGGGAAGACTTACCATGAGATCTTCTGTTTTACATGTAATGAAATGCATGGTGGGGACCAGATTGGGACTGGGGTGTTGGTAACTGAAGGAGTCAGCATGAAGCAAGCTCTGCCAGGTGATATACAGCCTCTCTATCCAAGGTTTGAGTTGGTCGTTGTGCCCGGGTGTGACTGGGGAAGGGTTCCCATTAACTGAAGCTGAAATGTCACTCTGTTTTCCTGGCCTCTTGGGCAGGCAGGGAGATGTGAATGAGCTTGTAGGAGTGAAGACGGCTGTTCTTCGTGCGTCTCATCGCCAGTCACAATCTCAGCATTTCTTACGTACAAAACATCAGCATTTGGTGATATGGGCAGCAGGTGATTCCAAAACCAACATCATTTTGCAGCATGAACAGCAGATGCTGGCATACATCATGTTTACACCTGGGTGATAAGGTAGGTGTATCAGAAACCCCTACTGCCTCAGGCATAGGTCAAAATAAACTGGCAAAGCCCAATGTAAACAGAAAACAGGCAGCCTCTGGGGAGATAGTAATACTTTTCACATAAAACCACATTTTTATGAGAGTAGTAGTTTCCAGGCAGGTTTAAACAGCACATCTGTATTCACCTCACGGGATGTGCTAATGTCACTGGGAGTTTGGCCATGGACTGGCCGTGCCAGGACAAGATTTTACTCCTTAGGAAATACTTAATGCTCCTTATCCGAGATCATTCCCTTGTTCATGTTGCAAATGTACTCGGTCAGAGCAGCAGCTGCAGAGCAACTGGCAGAACGGGAGAGGGGCAGAATAGCTCAGTGAATGAAATAAAAATATATCCCAAAATGTTCTCACTTGACATGGATAGAAATGAAGTTCAAGTGAAGCTGATACGTGGATAAAAGATGTAGGTTTTACTTTTTTTTTCCACTAGGCAGGAAATACAATATATATGAGTAGAAATAAAAAGATAAAAAGGGGCAGGTTTGCAAACTTACTTGTTAGTGACCTGATAATCCTGATTAAGAACTGGAAATTCCTTTCCACCCTGTTTTGCAGATAAGCAAGTCTCATGGTTCTGGTTGCTAAGTCCATGAAACCTTTGTACTTGAGCAATCTTCCTCTAAATTTCTGTTTCCTTTCATCACATTAAAATGTACCAGGAGGCAGCTGTGAAAGCCTCTGTTTTACCCACAGAGGACTGAGGTTTGAGTTGTGCATGCTGCGTGAAGATTAAAGTAGGTCCATAAAGCTGTCTCAGACTGGAATGTTCCTTCCAGGAATTTACACCTGTATAAACTGAGGAGCAGCTGGACAGACAGCTATGTCTGCCATACAGTGATTTGGGACCAAAATTAGCAGCTTGGAAGGCGTTAGGATAGCCATCAGCTCACACTGCCAGCCGTCGAGCATTAGGCTGAGACTGAAGAACATCAGGGGAATGAAGCTATTTTGGCTGCTCGCCCAGGCCTGGAGGACTCCATCCTACAGCAAATAAACAGCTGGGGGACTTAATCTTTTAAAAAACAAAATGCAGTGTGTATTCGTCTTAGTTTCAGATCGTGGTATGCAGATGCTAGCTTGCACGGAGGCAGAAGGAAGCTTGTGGTTTAAAAAAAAAAAAGCAGATACCATGGTGACAAGAGTGATCTAAAAAAACTGAGAAAAGACAGTGGCTGGGGGATTTGCAAAGTGGCCTTCAGGTCGTGGTTCTGTCAGTGGCTGTGCCCGCCACTGAGGTGTAGGAAGCATCCGGATCAGTGCCCTTGGTCCGGGGTGGAAGGTGGTACTTCCCTTTGGGCTGCGGTGGTGCAGTGGGTGAGAACAGCTTGTTGATGGGAAGGACATTACTGTGTTGGAGAATGCTCCATTTTTTTGTGATTCCTGTAAAGAGTGGCTTTAGGATGTCTTCTGAGAAGTCGCCTTGAGAGCAAACTCCCAGGCATTGGCCTTCCTGGCTCTTGCAAGCAAAAGTTGGCCAGCTCCTGTGCTGCTTCAGCTACCGAAAGAATTAGAAACTGCAATGTGGCCAGTTCTTGCGAGCTTTCTGTTTACCTCCCTCTCTCCTCCCCCCCTTAATGACACAGCTTCTGAAGTGACAATATTTTGTCCAAGTCCGCACTAAAATAAAGCGGGGATCTGAGGCCCCCAGGATGATAGGCACTTCCAATCTTACGCAGGTAAATTAACTGGTCGGAAGGCGGGTGCCGATAGAGACTGTTGTCCGCTAAACGTTTCATATCTGGGATGCTTTGGTGTGGCTGTCCTGACCTGCTGCTCTATCTCAGTAGAGCCCGATTCTTTTTGGAAAGAGAAGGAAAACTTGTGTTTAATCCATAGCTTTTCTCTTAATCGCCTCTTCCTTTGTACGACAATATTTAGGTATTTCAGTTCAGGAAAAAAAGCTTTCTTCTCTTGAAAAATTTATTTGTTTCAGAATAGCAGTCATGAAAAAGTCTCTCTTGCTGAATAATGTCTGTTTTAGACAAGTTCTTTAACGATAGAAAGTAATACAGAACAGAAGCACCTGGATTTAGCATAGGATCTCCGAGGTCATATTATATTTCTTCTTAAAGTAGCTTTTTATTTAAAGTTAGTAAATGCCTGGCAGTATAAAGGCAGTGAAACAGCAATTAATGCTGTAAACTTTTAGGTTTGTCAGTTAATTTAGTCTCTCTGTGTGCTAAACCATACAGGAAATAAACCTTCTTTTTATTGCAAACCACAGGAGCCTCCTGCAATACTTGTCTGCACGTTTAACTCCTTTCCTAACCATAGTTCAGCTCTCATGAGACAAACAAAACAAAAAATGTTTTTCCTCTCTGCTCTCTTTGTTATCCAGGGCTTCTCATCGCCAGCATAAATCCACAGATTCTGAAAAATAATTACATTAGCAGCTGTTTCAATAACCCCCCCAAACTGTAGCCCTCTGCTGTCTATGGTGCGTGTCGTTCTAAGGCTATCTTCTCAGGCTACTTCCCCGGTAAATATTAGCCGAGTGCTGTGGGGACTGGAGTTTCAGGGTGGAACGAGGTGGGATCTGTGCTGTTTTAACAGACGTAACACAACAGCCAGCAGTTTTCATAGGGTGTAGTTGCTGCCAACATTGCATGGACTACTAAGACCTGTTCTGGAGCCCTCTAGGAAAATGAAGGTAAAGGAGGAATAATTTGTCTCGCTTTCTGAGAGAGACTGGCTGAAAAAAAAATGACTCAGAACCTGACAACAGTGGTGAGGGCCAGACTTTCAGGACTGAAACCCTTTTTAAAGCTTCCAGAGCAAGTAGACATGTTTTCAGTGGCACGCTCAGTGCCTTCCCCCCCATTTTTCTCAGCCACGCTGAGAACTTCTGCATATCTAGGAATATGTCACATTCCACAGAGTTTTCCACCTCTCATGTGATACTGAGCCTGATGATCTTGTTGAAGATCAGTCTCCCGTGTGTTAAATTGCATTATAGTCAGTGTGTAAAGCCTGTCTATGAGGCTGGGCTGCTGTATATTTGATACTGTTTGTAGAAACAGCCAGAAATGATCCCTAACCCAAATAACAAAGTATATAAGCAGTGATTTGAAAAAATAATTATTCCTGCCAACTAACAGCTTAGGAAAGGAAGCTCTGAGAGGCAAAGGGTGCATTCAAAATTGTTCAAGGAGTCTGTGACAGAGGTAGCTTAGACTGAAAAACTTTTTTTCTTTCACGTAGCAAAAGCTCCCGTTTCCCGAGACTGTTCCATGCCTCAGATAAGAGAGTACAGCAGAGAGACTGAGGTGAGATGCTGAGGCTGTAGAGACACTAGCAATACACAGAGTAGTTGTGCCAGGAGAAGAGGCTGTTGCTGGAGGCTGCCCTCTGCTCAGGTCCTCTCCGAGTTGCCCGTTGAGCATCCCAGGGCCAAAGGCGGGGTTGAGCACAAACAACTTCACCCTCCGTCAAGGCTAACCCGGCTGGCACCACCTGGAAAAGGGGACACAAAGTGGTGACAGAGAGCCCATGTCCTGGCTGATGGGTGGGGAGGGTGTGGCTGTGGGGCTGCTCCCAGGTCCAGGGGTGGCAGGACGGCATCTCCGCCCTGCAGGGATGGACTAAGTGGAGGACTTAGTACTGGCACTAACCTGAACAGCTTCATTGGTGTACCAGTGAGAACATTGCACGAGGTTTCTTGAAGCTTGCAGTTCTCTGCTGTTCTGCCTGAGTTGTGCCAGACAGCTAATTCTGCGAACGTCAGTAATGATTAATGAGGGAAAATTCAGGAGCTGTGGCAACAGGTTCGTTGGTAGATTTCTGCTTTCCTGCGAACCATAAACCTTGCTCAGATTAATGGAGTTGCTGGAGATGCTCTGGCTGATACACCATGAGTTCATTCCAAACCCTGGGGCAGTTTTTGTTAAGCAGGCGCTCGGGTTTGCACTTGTTCTCCCAGGTAGTCTTGGAAGCCAAGTGATCGCTGCAGGATAATGCAATGTGCCTTTGGTTCCTTTGT
The DNA here is from genome assembly GCA_013389905.1 of Sula dactylatra. Classification (NCBI taxonomy): domain Eukaryota; kingdom Metazoa; phylum Chordata; class Aves; order Suliformes; family Sulidae; genus Sula; species Sula dactylatra. Next base: position 63,757 of record WEKW01014611.1, read on the forward strand.
CTGCTCTTCCTGCCACTCTCATGTTCGTGATGTTCAGGAGTTATGCCAGTTTTAAACTGGTTTTTGGGAGGAGCGGATGTGTTTGTTTTTATTTAACCCTGCGCAGAGTTTGGATGCTGTGGCTAGGTGCATGTTAGGTGTCCAGGCAAATGCAGCCTACCAAGCTCCAAGTCTGCTGCAGAAAACAACCGTGCGTAATAAATGAGGAGTTCATATTCTGCCGCTCCTTGTGCTTTGTTAACGGATAACCGAGATAATGGAGCCTGTATTCCTGCAGTAGGAAGCTGTCTCTCTGTTGGTTTTGGACCAGACAGGCAGTTTTCAGGCTTATGAAAGTCAAATGCCACAAAATTGACTTAGAAAATTGCCGAAGGTCAATTTATTTTGTATTGTAATGGTGGTGTTTGCCTTTTGATTATGACAGTTCCGGGTGCTGCGATGGTTTGTGGATGGTGTCAGTGCATGTGCTAAAACTATGGCTTTGCAATACATCAGTGTTTCTTTACATTCTCATCTAAAGCAAGACAAGGGCAGGCTTAGGTCTGGCAGCTTGATTTTGCAAGATATATTTATTTTGGCTAACTTCAGTAGTCTGGTCACAAAAGTAACTAGAAAAAAATCCTGATATGCAAGTACTGGCTCTTGCAAATCCTTCTTGTTGCTGAGTGAACCAAAGGCCTGAGACAGGGATGGCCTGAGGCCACGGTTTGATATATGCTCTCAGTCGGTATTGCTGCTGGGAGAGGCACTCCTGCACCCTTTGCCTCGTTTCCTTCCCTGCCCTGTGCCTTTCCCTGTGATGGCACAAGCATCCACCTGTCAGCACGGTGAGCTGGGCTGAGGCCCCACAAAACAATACTGCTGTGTGACTGGAAGAGTTTCTCCGGCTCAGACCTTTGCGTAGCCATGCCGAGGCATACACTGGTGCAAGAAGGGGTGAATACGTGCTCAGAGACAAGCCTTTGGAGTTCAAGGAGATGGTCTCTTTCCATAACCCTGATTTATGCAGGTTGAATGCATACGGTGCTAGCGACGAGCTGTGCGTCCCCGACAGTCCCTCCTGGATAACCATCCCCAGAGCCGGTGCTGGAGGAGGTGAGGTTTGGGAGCAGCCTGGGCAGAGTCCCTGCGCAAGGGTGGGCAGGCTTTTGGTGCTGGAATGGTCTTGGTGTATGAGTTTCAAGCTGCTGCCAGCCAGTGCCCAGAGACACGAGGCAGCTTCAAGTGCAAAGTTCATCCTTAATCAAACACGGCTCCTGGTGGGGCTGTTTGCAGAAATCATGTGAAGGGAGGGGAGAATCCTGCTGCTCATCACTCCTCCCCGGGGCGTGAAGCCCAGCCTGAGCAGAGAGTTAAGCAGTAGTCAGGCATCCCCCCTGCTTTAAATCAAGCACAGATATTTCCTTTTGAGAGAGGACAAGTGTAAGTCTGACCTCTCTCCAGATATGAAACATTTCACCCAGTGTTCGGCAGTTGGAAGCTTCACTTGCATTCACTGTTTTTCTGTGTTCAGGCTGTTAGGTTGTCTACAAACAGCATGCACGTAGGGAGGTTTGGTGCCTCTTGTAGTAACAGCTCTGGTGCTGCCAGCCCTTTCTTGAGACTTCTTGGGTTTTAACTCCTCCCTTGACCAGCTGCTGGGGATCTTGTGTTTCATGTGCGTGGAAATGCAGAGTGTAAAAAGGCTTGCTGCCATCCCATGAGCAAACATCTCTAGTTTTTGGCTGCTGATGGAAAGAGATTTGAAATGTTAAAATCTTGCATTAAAATACCTGAAAATGGAAGTTTTTGGCTGCGTGGGGATTGTTTGTTTTTGAAATTCAGAGAAATAATCCTATTGGGCATTGCTGTCACTTTTCACATAACTTTAAAAAAACCAAAAACAACAACCAAAAAAACCCCCCCAAAAAACCCCCCCAAAAAACCCAAAAAAACCAAGTGAAAAACCCAAAGAAACAAAAAGCTGATCTCTTGATGTATGGAGGGATCTGTGTTTGGGGAGGTGACTGGTGGTCCCCACAGGCGCTGTACATCAGCCAGCGCAGTAATACGCTCACAGGGGTACTGGCGTGCCAAGAGCATCACGGTTTAAAAATCCAGATAATATATGGTAACTGTTCATATTGTATATACATCTTTGTCTGAATCGCATGGTGGGGGGTTGAAGTTGTTCAGGTGTCTGGTGCAGCCAACGCTTTTAGTTTTTGCACTTTAGTCACTAATGTTAGTTGCTGGCCAGATGTAAAGCTTTCTGTAGGAATGCCACTTATGTGCCGATTGAAAAGTAGTGTTGTGTAGGGTTTGGTAAATCCAGGTTACCAAGGGCCGTGGTGTGGACTACGCAGAGATTCTTATTTCTTCTTCTCCCCACAACAGTTAATAACCTGACTCTGTCAGTATAAGTCAGTGTGTTGGGCATAGTGCTTATAAGCAAAGAGCAAAGATGAGCACACATGGAGTATCTTTGGTTATTCGAACCAGATCACAACAGTAAATGAACTCTTTTGTATTGGAGTTCTCAGTTTTAACCATGTAGCTCCTTCCTCCAGGATGAACTCTGAATGTGTTTCCAGCTGAGGATCCACAGGTAACTAGGGAAAACCTTTCCTTAAGAAAAGCAAAACATGTGAGAGAAATGCACGTTTGTTGTAGCACAACGAGTTAATCCATATTTGTGATAACACCTTGAAATAATGCTTTGTATTACTTCTATGCTTCCAGTCTTTTACCAGGCAGTGGCTGCTGGGCAGAAGAGCGTCGGCATCCTGACTTCTGCGTAACTCTGATTTGGCAATATCAACTCTTTTTAAGCACTTCACAGAATTAATAAAGGCATCTAAAGCAGAGAGTAGAGGGATGTTTAATTTTTATTTTGGGTGAGGAAACAGATACCCTGACTAAAGTCATGCTGCATCTGATCTGTGCAGCCATCCAGAACACTCTGGTGAGTTTTGTGCATCTGGCTGGTAGGCTTGTGGCTGAGCCGGGCTTTTGGGCAAAACAAGTAGGGTTCTGCCAACGTGGTACATGAGCCTTGGCAGGCCAGGAAATGCTAAATGAGTGACTGAAGAAAAATATTGGGGGAGTGGCCAGTAAGGAGAAAAGTTAGAGGAGAATGCAAATGTCACCCTTCTTTTTCTTGTAGCCAAAAGTGAAAAAGATTTGCTTCTGCATTTGGTGCCTTCAGTAGGAAAAGAGGTGGGTTTTCAGCTGGCAGAGAACCATCTCCATGCACTGGAACAAAATCTGAACTTTGTTAAATGGTACTTTTACACATTGTCTTCAGGTGTGGCCAATGATAAGATGTTCTGTGTTAGGAACCTGGTAGCACCTCAGTGGTCCTTGACAAGCAGGTATGAAAAACTGAATGGATTCGCCCCCACCCCACACACTCTCCCAGTGCTTGGATATTATTTGTTGAGAGCTGAATCTGACTTAAGCTGTGATAATACGTTGATCCTTAAGGTGCCTTTGTAGAAAGTAAACTTAAAACACATTAAAAAGTAATCAAGCCTTCATTAGGCAGTGCTGCGACTGCTGTTTGCCAGAAGCTGAGAAGATATAAATAAGGAAATGTGACTTGTCCTTATACTTGACTAATGGGTAAAGGGATCTGCTTTTAGCCACTGCTGGAGGAAAGTAGCTAAACAGACACTTGATGCAATGCTGCAAGTCAGTTCTGACCTATTTATGGTCTTTTAGTATCTTTCTCACTAGAATTTGACTGTAATAGAGCTGCGGTAGAATTGGCCGTATTGCATGTCTGACACAAAACTAGCGACATTCAGAAACCCTGCTGCAACATGAAACTCGAATCTTGTGTGCATTTAAATGAAAGAATCCATGCTATTTGAGTCCGAATATTTTTGACTCTTGATACCGTGCAACACTGACAAAGGTGAATTTCTTTAGATTTGCTTCTGTTAACTGCTGGTGTCATTATGCCCACGGCATGATTAAGGGGTTGCTTAATGTACTCCAGCCTCGAGTTTTGCTAGCAGATGTCTACTTTTGTAGGTGCCAAGTGACAAATACCCCAAATCACCACGTAGTGTAACTGTAAAGAGCCTTTGGAATCCTGTTTCTGAGTAATTGCTTTCCACGACCATTCAATTTGTGTTGCGTGCTGTTTGCAGTGCTGTATTTACACCTCCGCCTGAAGTGGTGTGACGCCGAGTACTCACCTGGATCTCTCCCGGCTAAGAAGGCCCTCTTGGGAAGGAACGCGGTCCCATGTGCATCCAAGGGTGACAGAAACCAGGCATTAGTGGTATTTACACCATTACCTTCCCTAAACGTGTATCATACTTTACGTGGCACAACCATCCTTGCCTTGAGCACACGCACATCCTTGCCTTGAGCACCGTTCTGGCACATAGGCACGTACACAGCACGTGTACACACATACCTAGTGCAAAGGCACCATCCAGCTGGGTGCTGAGCACTGACCAAGATGAGGAATGAGCAGACAGCTCAGCAGCTTTTCAGAAACAATGAGCCTGTGTGGGTAACTTCAACTCTCAGTGCTGTTTCACAGCCTAAGTGAATGCACAAGATCCTGTATTTAGTGTTCTCCTGTGCTTAGTTTTCTAAATTAGTGTCTTCCAAATGATGATTATATGACTTTATTCTTTTCTTTGGAGCGATAGACAAACAGTTTCTTATCTTTTCTTAACTAATTCCTTGAACTTCAATAGCAAGTCAGCAACACAGCAGTTAGGAGCCTGCTCAGCAGGCTGCTTTACTGGGCTGTACCCAGCAGAGGAGCCAGGCCTGTGTTACTGGCTGAACTTTGCAAAGCAGGCTGAGGGGACTAAAAGCCAAACTCCCACTGGGAATTTTATTCTCTTTGCAGTCTGTGTCAAAGAGTAAATAAAAGTGAGTGGGACTTGGGTCCATAAGGGCCTTGGGCTCCACTGAGAATCCTAATCCCCAGGACTTTAGTGTGTGGAGGTGACATTAAATTTCATGTTTGGTTCTTCTTGTAGGAAAAAACTTGTTGAATGTACTAGGATCTTTTGACTTGGGTTTTGTTGGTGTGGGATTTAACAAATTTTTAGGCTTTGGGTTATTGAAGGAGTGCACTTACAGTGGCATTATAATCCGTAAGAGAAGCTTTTATTTTTTTTCTCATGAATCAGCTTTTCCATTTATGTAACTTTCTATGGTTTTTGGAGCATGTTCCGGTCTTGTTTTGGGAAGTACAGGCTTTGTCCTTTGTACTAGCTATACTCTTGGTTTGTGCTGCAAAATCTGATCTGTGGTGTGGTACCTTATGCCTGGATAATGCCCCACTGCAGGCAGACCACGTGCTTACAGATGTGATGCAACCTCCAGGTTAGGTTGCAAAAACCTTTCCGTAGCCTGGATTTTTTCCCCCAGCCTTGCTCTTGAGTGGTGGTCCTTTTGTGTTCTTTCACCCCAGGACTTTTTCCTGCTTTTAAAAAGTGTCTTCCAGAACCACACATGAGAAATGGGAATCAGGTTGCTGCTGTCACTGCGAGCTGGAGCCCATTCCCTCCTGCCCTGGTCCTCAGGCTGGCACGTGGTGCTAATGCAGCCCAGGGTTGGTGGGCACCCGGTGGTGAGAACCATGTCCAAATAAACAACTTTTAAGCTGTTGGGGGCAAACCACATCAAAAGAGGGCTGCTGTAGCAGCTATGCAGGATACATGTTGATATGCCATGGGCTTTCCCTGGAGGGAGAGAGTGAGTACATATGGAGCCCATCTGGACACTGCCTAATTGCTGGGGGAAAAAAAAAAGGCAGCACAAGTACAGCGTGAGCTTTTCTAGCCTCCTGTGTTTGATTTAGGTCGCATAAGCTCATGGTGGTTTTGCTGTATTTGTCTTCAGTCTCATTCCTTACAGACCAGAAACCAAGCATTGGGAGAGAGAATGATGACATTACTACATGTAATGCTTGACTTAAAATAGCCGAACAAAAAAGTGGTTTGAGTTCTGTAATGATAATTGCCCAGACCTAAAAATAGGTAGATATTCTACCAGGCAGAAAGAAGTAAGAGTGAGACGCAAATCCCTGGGAGACAGGTCAGGGACGGGCTGCAAAGCTCTGATCAAGCAGGTCATTGCTGTAGGTGCCTGCAAGTTTCCCACCCTTTGACCACCATTTACAGCAGAAGGTGGCCACCAGCACCACCAGAACTGGCACCTCTGACTTTTAAGCTAATATAGGGGGGAAGAAAAATCTGGCTTGTTCATACGAATGAAAACAACAAAAACACTTTATACAGAAAACGGGCTCCTTGAATACTACAGTAAAACCAGAGAAAACTCTGACAGAGGCTGTGAACAAGCCTGCTTGGAGGTGTTTTGTCCTGCTGTAGTGTCCTGGGGGTGGAGAACAAGGCGGGGGGGGACCGTCAGGAATCAGTGACATTTAAACGCATAGCTGAGCTGTCATGCTGTTTGCCTCCCAGTACAACATAATTCCTAGGAGTTAAAATTATAAGCGTTTTGCAGCTAATTTACAACTATTAGCTTCTGCATTAGCAACTCACATGAGGAAGGCATTATCATTTTAGAAATTAGATAAGAAATGTAAAACAACCCAACAAAACCAACACACCCAGCTCTTTTTTTAATTCCAAAAAGCGGCTGTGAATAGCCATAGTGTTAGCCAGCCACAGCAGCAGAGGCGGCCAAGTCCTAAAGTCACTGACGCTAGAACATGGAGAATAAACACTGCTGCTAATGGACATATTTAGCTTTATTTCTCCTTGCCTCACTAGTTGACTTCTTGGGCTGCAAAGCAGTACCCCTGCACAACCCCCCGAAGCAGGACTGATACCCGGCTGGTGTTTTTAGCCAGCCAGTTTACTTTCTTGCAGGGGCTCAGGAGGCGCAGCGGGAGTGGGCTGGGGCACAGTGCGCACCTCAGCCTGCGGGACGCCCTGCAGCAAGTTAATTTGTCTTGGCAGCAGCACAGCATTCCTTGTGCTGCCCCGCTCCCTCCAAAGAAAACCACTTTTTGGGTATTTTCAACTCAGCAGCAGCGAGCGAGCAAAAGGGCAGCACTGCTGGCTGCCACTGGAGTTTGCTGAAGATTTCTTAATGCTGCGCTTTTCTTGTTGTTGTTTAAGTTTGAGCTTACCAATCTTCAAAAGGTACTGAACTGTTTGAAGAACTGATGGTTACAAGTCTGGCTACAAATGGTAGCATCATCTGGGGATTTGAACTTTTTCACTATTCTGCACAAAGCAGGTATCCCCTGTGATTTGAAGAATTGGCCCCCTAACGATGAAACAGCTTGTTTAAAATCATCAGTGGCTTAAAATGCAACCACTTTAAAGGTATATTTACTTTTCCTTATCTAGAACCCAGAGGGCTGGAATCGGAAATGGTAAAAAACCTTTTAAAGCTGGTTTTGTCTTTAAACTGAGTAGTGCGTGAGATCTGGATGCGCTGGGAAGTGGTGCTTCTCTGTTGTCCTGCTGCTGGCTCTCAGCTGAGACGTTGGGAGAGGCAGCTCAGGCCACACGTTCAGCAGGAGCTGGATGCTGTAAGTAATGATATAATCATGGCCAGGAACTTTATAGGAAATCTCTTTAAAGTTCTTTTAAATCCTCAGAACAATGTATGAGCCATTTAATCGCATCTTTGGGGAGGAGAGAGGGGAAATAGCTGTGCTTTTTTCCCCTGCATGGAGGTCAGGACACGGGACCCACAGAAGTGGCAGAGAATGCCACATGCCAGGTGCCAGAATGGCAGAGCTGCAGCCGCGTTATCGGCACGGGGAAGTTTGTTGTGTGATCAAAACAGCAGCACTCAAGCTGTAAACTTACTTTGGGTTCCAGTGGTCCATAAATAGATTTCTAAAACATGTCTATTGTCCAACAAAGAATTTATTTATAAACTGAAAAAATAACAAGACTTAAGAAAAAAAACCAAACCCGGCTTGGCTAGCAGTGTAAACTAGACTATTCTTTTGTATGCGTACGCCTGTGTATACCAAATAAGATAAAAACTTCTTTGATGTTCATTTCAATAAAGCGTTTAAAACAATTGTTTCCTTGCAGCAGGGTAGTGCTAAGAGAGGCTGTTGTTGTGCGGCCAGCTTACAGTCCTGGCCGGAGCTGGGGATGGAATATTGCCTGCTTGCTGGACCAGGGTCCTGCAGCAGCATCGCTCCTGCCTCCTTTCTGTTTATTATCTTTTGATGTTTTTTTATTCAATGAGTAAAGATTTGGAGAAGGAAAAAAAAATTGAGTCTAAAATGTTGCAGCATTTTCTGGAAAGTTTTCTGCCCACTTTGGGGTTAAAGCTCCATTTAACCTGGACTGTGATTTGTTGGAAAATGTCACCCGTCTCTACTCGTGGCAGCTTTGATGTGGTTTCTCTTGCGTTACTGACATCACCCACTGATGCAAGTTAGGTCTTAGAACAGTAAACTTAACTTCTGATGCATATTCAAGTGAGGGACAATAATCCTAAACTACTCGTTCTCATAACGTTACTCTATGCATATGCTCTGTTGAAAACTTAATGTTTTATGATTGGTTTGTAACCGGAAAGGAGGAGAATCTTCATACACAAGGGTATCTTAAAAATAAAAAAAGCCTGCTAGAAGCATGAGCTTCTAATGTTGCTTGTGCAGATTTTGTATGCAAAAGATGATAGGTTGGTGGTGAGACTTCGCTTAACCTCCGAGCACTTGCCATAAAGCTATTTCTGTCCGTGGAACAGACAGTGAAAGCCAAAACCAAGCAAAAATAGATTCATTTGGTTAAATGATTCCTTTCAACATTATCTTAGGAATGTCAGCAAAAAGTATAACATTTCCACACACCTGAGTAATTTTAGCTGGTTTTCCCACAGGAATGCCCTGAGAAGCGTAAGTCAGTGTGTTCAGGCTAAGAAACCAGGTGTGTGTTTTGGGGGATGGGGGGTAGAGCCATCTGTGAGCAAAACTGGCTTTCACGAGGGCATTCTTGTTCCCCTGAGCAGGGCAGCGGTGAGCTCCAGCAGGATGCGGCCCTTCCTCTTGGCAGTACTGACTTCTGCTGCTCCCCACCCCAGCCCTTCTCCTCCCGTCCCTCTGCCTCCATCCCACCGCCACCCCTGGGATTTTGCCCCGTCAACTTCCATCCATTTTGCTCTGTCCCATCGCTCCTGCCCGCAGCCCCTTTCCTTCCTTGCAGTTGTCTACCCATCCCTGCATGTGATTTCTCTGTTGTTCTTGTGCTTTTGTGTCTATCCACAAGTCCTCCTGCCTCTCTGGTGCTGGTCCCCCAGCCTCAGGACCCTGCTACAGCGACGTTGCTCTCGGCTCCCTGGCTCCTGCGCTGACTGTATGCACGTTCCCGTCTCCCTGCTGGCGCTCTCTGCCCTGCAAAATGTGTCAGGAGCACTCAGTATAAACAAGGATTTTCATGTTTGCAAACTGTGGTTAGCTGCAGCTAACAGGCCAAAATAGCTTCAGACGTGACAGTTGTTTGCATAGGACGAGGTGCGGTATCTGGAAAGGCGCTGGCCGGTGTCCGTGCCCGGTGAGGCAACTGGGAGAGGTTTTTCTGGGAAGTGAGTGCTGCGTGTTGACTTTCCTGAAGAAAGGCTCCTCGCTCCTTCCCAAACATGGGCAGCAGGAACCATCTTCCAGGCTTTTGCCCTGAGGAGAGCATGTGCCCTTTCGAGTAAGACAGAATACCCTGAAGCAGCAGCAGGCGTCTCTTGCTCTATTTTAGGCATTTCCCTCACAGTGGTATTCCACTGCTTGAGATTAATAGAAGTTTTCTAAATAAAATCCCATAAAATAATGCAGTCTGGCAGCTCGGTGTCTGTTCCGCCCAGTGGTTGGTGCTGTGTTTCTCTGGAGCATTTAATGCTCTTGTGTAATGCTTGTCACCGTGGTCAGAAGACTTCTCTGAGGAGCTGAGAGGAAGACATGGCCTCTTAATCTTCCAACTTGTTTTTTCTCTTTGGCCAGAAAACTAGGGTTTCAAACTAGTATTATGCATCAACACCATCTCCTTGCTTTTCTTTACAGTTCTTTAGAGAATTACCTCTTTTGACGGACTGCGAGCGGCACGGAGACCCAGCTGCCGTGCTTGCCTTCTACACGGCGCCTCTTCTAGCGGAAAAAATAACATTTCCAGCTTTGCTAGCTCCCTTCATAGACAAGCAGAGAGGGTTATCTCCTGTGATAGCCCTTTGGTGCTGTGGTTGTGAACTTTGGGTCTGGTTGTGCTACCTGTAGCGGAAAAAGCAACACAGAGACTGTCCTTGCTCCATGAAGCTGGGAGAATGAGCGAAAATAGACCAGAACAGGCAATGTGGCACTGGATGGAGAGATGTTTTGCATACATATGTTGTAGAGGAAAACTCTATTTAAGTTCATCTTATGAAATAATGGCAACATAGGGTAGCCAGAGGCATTTTCTTCATGGTGAAGAAGCATCTTAATGGCTGAGACAGTCCAGTCGTGTCAGACTGGGTGCTGTGTGAAAGGACTGGATATGCGCAGTCTGCCTGTGAAGGCGTTGCACTATGAGGCTGAGCCGAGATGCTGTGAGGAATCTGAGGATGTGTGTATGGCTAGGAGGCAATCTAATAGTAAAAATGATTTAATAAATAAAGAGACTTCTCAGGAGATCAAAACACTAATTACTGTCAAACTTAGAGCTCTTGTTTTACATGGCAAAGTGTATAGTTCGATAGTACATTGGGTAAAGGCTTGGTTTTCTTTTTTTCTTAAAAATTCAGGGACATCTCAAAGCGTGTTCTCACTAAGCAGCAGATTTTGGACAAGTTAAGGACCTGAGACTAATGAAAACTAGCTAGATCTGTAATTTACAAATGGTGGGGAATGGTTAATTAAAATGTAACTAGTTTGGGGAAAAAAATTTCCACTTATTCCCAGGTCAGTATGTTGCCTTAGATTCTGACCACTGCCAGAGGAGTTTACAATTACAAAGACCTTTCCCTTGTTTTAGTCCTACGGAATGGTTCATGAAGGAGGTACTTGCTTTTTTTTCTTTCCTCTGAGCTGTATGTATGGCATGATGGAGAAAAACTTCCCCAGACTGCTCCCTCCTGCTGTGACTGCTGTTACTAAAGGCAAGGGAAGAAATCTCTTACCAGTAGATTCGAGTCTGCTGAGAAATGTTTTTCTATACAGCCTGTAACATGAATTATTTCCTCAGGGTGGTATTAACTTGTCCATTTTTATTTATTTTTAGCCATGATGAAAATCAGCCAATGCCCAGCAATATTCTTCTGTTTAAGGGTACAAGGGTACTCGCTAATCGAGTTCAGCAGCTCCTCTGCTGACATGCTAGGAGGAATTATGTTGGCTCTTGCAGCCCTGGGCAGGCAGCTTCCCTGCTGAAGCTGGGAGCGCGTTTTTCCTCCATCTGGAGAGCAGGGTTGTTCCCTTTGCACTACACTGAGCTAGATGCAGAGGGAGACCTATCTATCCAGTTTTCTTACAAACCACCCCACCCAAGACCTAGTTTAGCCTGGACTGGTTCCTTATCACAGATTGCCGCGCAGCCAGCAGCGATGGCTCCAAAGGAGCTGCTAAAGAACTAGTCAATGGATGCTTAAAGACTGCCAAGGCATGGCAGTCTCCTCCTTGGAGACGCCGGGTTCTGCTCTCCCAAACTGCACCCTTCCAGGGCAGCACTTTTCCTACACTAAAACCTCGCACTCTCCCTCCAGCTCCCGGTGCAGCTCCCTGGCCTGTGGGTGTGGGGCTGTGCAAGCCGGGGGCGCAGGCACCATATTTGGCTCTCGGCTGGATGTGCCCTGACCTCAGCGCTGCTCGCCGGGAGCTGCCTATTTTCCCTTCACCGTATATGGAGAGGCTGCTCAGGGAAGCTGGTGGCTGACCTGAATTAGAAGCAGTGCAACATCTGTATGAAGTACTGCTCTTGTTGCACTGAGCTAATTAGGTTAAAGCCAGGCCTTTGGACTGGTTTTGCAGTGAAGGGAATAATTTGAAGAGAACAAATTTCCCATTAAATCCCATTTTTTATTGTTTGCCAGGCTGCGCATGGTTATAATTTCCTTTATGGTGGTAAAGTCATGCAGAGGAAGAACAGAGCATAAGCAGAAGGTCTCTGTATCAGGAAGTCAATAATTCATATGTGACAGTAATAAAAACCACCTTTCCTGTAAAAAGCCAGCACAGTCTTTGCCGCACAGATCCTCCTTTTCACTTGGGTGCTTTGTGAGTCCCACAGAGGACGGGCTGCATCGGGTGTGGGTTCTCATCCAGCTGGTGCAGTCAGCTCCCCCGAGACTTCTTGAGATGAGCAAGGACGGGGGATGCGGGGTCACAGCTCTCCAGAGACTCTACCTGCTGCCGCTGAAACCTGGAGCAGGGCAGAAGAGGGGGGGGTTTTTTGGTCCAAAGAAACATGAGCCAAAATTGCTTTGAGATCTTACTGTTAATGGTGAATTTATGAGATCTCTGTCGGAAAGTCCCTGCAGTGAGGTGCATAGCCTACATGAGGAGGACTCTGGGAAGGGTGGGTTCAGCCTGTGCTTCCAGGGCCAAGCAGGAAGCAGGTTGTGCCTCAAATGTCCGTCCAGCAAACTTCATTGTACCTGAAAAAAACAACGTTCCCCCAAATGCATTGTAAGGCCTGGACAACACAGCCTCTGCAGGGGGATTGCTTGCACCTTTGCTTTTGGTTGGAGACCTTTAAGGTTCACAACACTCACATGTTTACAGGGACAGTGTCTTTAGACTTCAGCTTGTTCAGTTATATAGGAGGCAAGTCAAGGCTCAGATATGACTCTTTAAAAGGTACTTTTTTCTTCTAAGAATTTTCTTACCGCTTCCATTTTCAACCTGTTCTGCACCCCCTTGTTTCCACATTGAACCCTGGAATTACATAACTGACAGCAGAAAAAATGGTTTGACTGATTGTTTGCTTTCTCTCCCCCCCCCCCCCCTTTTGTGACAGATTAAAAAGCAGCAACAGGATGTGTTAGGTTTCTTGGAAGCCAACAAAATTGAATTTGAGGAAAAGGATATCGCCGCCAATGAGGAGAATCGGAAATGGATGCGCGAGAACGTCCCTGAAGACAGCCGGCCAGCAAGTGGGAACCCCTTGCCGCCCCGGCTCTTCAACGACAGCCGGTATCTCGGGGTAAGGGATGGCTCCAGGTCTCCATCTCTTCTCATACCAGTCCTTTTACTTGCTGCCATAGTCTATGCTTTGCTGTTGGGATCAGCAAGAAAGGACTTGGCCAGCTGTATGTTCAAGTCTGCAAACTGCGAAGGACATGGAAGGTGTTAGATGTTTACCCCTCCTCTTGGGCTTTTAATAATAATTGATTCTTGAATATACCAGTTTTGCCATAGAGGAGAGATTAAAATTTGGACCTCGTGATTCTCAGATCATTGTGCAACTTACTGGAATGAGCCTACCACGTCCTTGCAGTGTATATATATCTTTTTCCCTGTGGGTTTTTTTTCCCTGTAACGGCTCTGAAAGTTTACATGTTTGTTTCTTTTTTTTTAATTGTCACGTTCACCATGATTGTGAACTAACGCTTCACAGAAATCTGACACTGTTGCATCAACCTTATGTTCTATAGCAAGTTCAGAGATCTGTTCTGTCTACATGGGGTTTGCCAATATTTGTGGATTCCATATCACTCTCTAGTCTGTTCAGCTTCCAAAATAAGTACTCATATGCAGTGATCTCAGCCATGGCCATACATCATTTTTCTGATCCTTCTTGGGATCAGTTTTTGTGCACTGCTTGCAAAAATGAAGGCCATTGTGGTCCACTTACTCCAGTGCCTTGAACAGATTAAAACTCATATTGCAAATACAGTTCCTACTTGTAATTATTTTAATGCTTGATCAAAAGTCAGTTGCCCTGCAGCACTCCTACTCAGCAGACCATGCTTGAGTGATTATTAGATTAACTGTTAATTTTATTTTTAAAACTTAATATCTTCTGAAGAGAGCTCACAGTATGCATTCCTCTGGTGCCATGTGTTGGTTTCTAAGTCAGTTTGCAGTCTAGTCCTGACCTGCAAAGTCTGTAAGTCAGAACCTGCCAGTTTTGGACCTTTGTGAGGCAATTCTGGGGCTACTGAAAGAAATTATTCTCAATACACTAGGATTTTTTTTTCTTGCTTGTAATAAAAGCAGAACTTGAAACAATATCCACAGTGAGCTAACGTACCACTTGGCTCTCAAAATTTTACTGACTGTGGTTATGACATGGGAGAAGGTTGGTTTGGAGCGACAAATGTAATGATTGATAGTCTGCAGCTGAAAGCTGAGAAAGGGCTAGTCCCAAAGACCTGAAAGCCTCTGTTCAGTTATCCCTCTTGAAAAACAAATGAACAAAAAAAGAGGCAAATCTTTCTGTACCAGCAGGAAGTGCAGTGGCCACAATATCACCTTTCTCCCTTGGTGTAAGCAAGTAGATCACAGTGCAGTTGTCCTTTATCAGTGAAATGTTGCCAAATTTCTGCTGCATTGCTGTAGCTGTGCAGCAGAAACGGGCTTTACTACGCAGTGGGGTGGGACAGGAAGAGAAAAACCTCTGTGCACGTAGATCTGGATGCTTGCTTATCAGAGATGCTTCTCATGTATCCCCAGCTGCAACCCATGACAGTTCTATATACAGTAATTTTGGGGAGAGGAGTATAGATGCTTCAGACCAGTTCCTGCTCTGGATTTATTTCATCCCCAAAATTTTGGTTGATGTCACTTTGAACTTTTGAAGTTCAGTCAATTTGTGTAGCTGGATTCAAGCTACTACAGTTTAGCTTTCAGGAAGGTAGAAGTTAATTCTATGCCCACAAGCTTGAACCTCTTATGTCTTTATCTGATCCATCTCAAGCATGAACTTCCCCATTTGTTTCATCTGATGCGGCATAACTGGCAGAGGAATGAGCAAATTGACTTTTATTGGCCTGTGCACAGCAGAAAGGCTGTAACTGTAGATGCCGTGCAAGTTGGCATGAGCCCTGCTCCTTAGTCACAGGCATTCCTTTCCTGGTAGATGCAACGAAGCAGACTGCCGGACTACACACTAGCAAGATAAACAACCCCTTTGTTATCAAGCAGCCCCAGTACTGTCAACAGAAGGGCTTCAGGGAGGATTTAACATAATCATACACATTTTTATCAAACTAGCACCCAAGTGCTACGTGTACAAATTGAACAATCATTTGACATCCCTGATCTCTAGGCAGCTTGAATCCTCTGTTCCCTGTACTTTCTTCTGTTCCAGCTGCAACAGGCTCTTCTTAGAGCTGCCCCTGCTCTGAACACACTGCTGTTTTCACAGAGCTTTTGCTATTTCTTAGCATTTGCCTACCGGACAGACAAGCATGCAAAGCAGCATGCCCTTAATGGCAGCCCTCTCCCTGACTTCAGCCTGACACTGAGCCTGCTCTGAGCTGCTGCCTTGCCTTGGGTTTCTCAGCCAGGACTCCCGCATCAAAACATTCCCCAGTAAAGCTGGAGAAAGCTGGTACTGTTGCTTCAGTTAAAAAGGGAGAGAAGGAAAGTCATAGCACAGATACGTGCTGAGTTTGGAAATCGGAGTGAAGGAAGTATGTGGTAACTTGGACAACGGTGGACTTGCACAAACCTTCTGGGTTCGTTTGGTCAGTGTTTGGCAACTGCTGTTGCTGAGCCACACCGTGGGCTTTTTGCTTGCTCTTTCCTGACTTAGCAGACAGCTAAGCTGTAATGTTGTACTCTGTACAGCACTGCATTCTGCCTCAAAGATAAACAAGGGCAGAGAAGGAAGCATTGGTATTACTTTTATTATTTCATTGTTTTTACCTTAATATTCCTGGCAAGCGGCTGTGTGCATATTTAGAGCAATTGTAGTGCACTACGAGTACAATGAAGAGTGCCACCTGATTTCCTTCGTTTGCATAGACTAATCATTAACAGGAAACATGATGGGAAAAGATGTATTTTCAGTTTACAGGTTTAAATTTAACTTTTAACAGGTTTAAGAGTTGATGTCTGTGGTTGCACAGTTGCCATTACTAGCCAGTAATTAGCAATGGCACCTATGGACATCAGTGTTTCTGATGACAAGGTACGGGCTCAGCCTACGCCTGCAGGAGGGATGTCCGTGCCAGACCAGTGACAACTACCTTGCTACGGAGGCTGTGTCTCCGGGAAAGGCGGAAGCACTTCACAGCAGCAGCTTGCTGCTACAGATACTGAAATTCCCAGCTTGTCACTTTCCAGACAGTACAATTTCTATGATATCAGTGCTGATGATAAATATCTGAGGCGATGCTCTAAACTTTGCATTCGGCCACAGGAAGCAGTTTACTCAGTGCGGGCTGGGTAACATGCCAAACTGAGCTGCGATTATTTCTGATGGTTCATACCTCTGTCTTTTGTTTCTACCTCCCTCCCCGACTCCCGTGGTGAAGGACTACGAAGCTTTCTTTGAAGCCCGAGAGAACAACGCGGTATATGCATTTTTAGGCTTGACTGCGCCACCTGGTTCAAAGGTAGGTGTGTACATTTCTCGCAGTAAACCACAACCTGTGTTTTATACCTTGTTCTTCTCTGCTCATAGTAGGATCTTTTATGTGGTCTGTGGTTGCCCCAATCACTCTACCTGCTGGTCTGACATTCAGTCTCAAGAGACTGACTTTCAGGCTTCAAAATCACAGCAACAGGCTGTTGTGACGTGCTGGCTTGTTTGGAGGATGCTGTGTTCCTGGGGGCATCTTTCTCACCCTCCTTCTACCAAAACAACTCAGTGTTCAGTACAGATGCTCTTTTTGTATCCTCACTGAAGAGCCACCCTACTCTTGTTTAAGTTAATGGAAAAGCTTTTGTTGCTTTGGAAAGAAGAGCTGGGTCAAATTCTTCACTAGTAATAATTGTCTCCTACCATTTGATTTTTTTTTTTTTTTTATTGTACTCTCTGGGAAGAAGTGAATGAGTAGTTTGTATTTGCACGGAAGAATGAACAAGAAATCTAGATGAAAAAAAAGTCACAAAACCGAAGAATTATTTCAGTTCAGTGAAAAAAATTAATTCATCTGAAGTTTTGATGAGATTTTTATATTAGGAAATACCTTGAAACCAGAGTCACTGTTTTTGAAATAACATGGTCTTGCTTCAGAGTAATTTTCTCCTCCAGCTTGTTATCTGAAGCCTGTTTTCCTTTGCCAATTACAAACTGGGTTGCTGCTTTGTGGATGCAATGGGCTGGAATTCTCCTTTTGATTTTGATAGGATAGGACAAGCCTGCTTTATATGTTTCACTTGACAGCAGCAGGATCCTCCAGGTCACTTCCAGCTTTCTTGTTCCGATAGATAAACACGCCATTTCCTTTCAACTTTATTCATGTAAGAGTTGAGGGTCATGCTGTGCACATCACTAAGGAACCTAGTTTTAAAGGTGGATGATGATCTATCAGTATTAAGTTGTGGGTCAGACTGAAACAGTTTTGGGAGCAAAATTAATTTCTAGTGGTAGCTCCACTAATGTGAATGGTGTAGCAAGGAAAAACTCTGCCTCGTACGGAGAATTGCAGAGAGCAAAACCTGTGATACGGGTCCCTGCATCATGCGTCGCCGGCGTCAGGAGGCCAGCTACGCACAGTGCGATGGTCACGTAAATCTTATTTGATTTTCTTGGAACATCTGCACAGCACTGCACAAAAGAATATGCAGGATGGAGCCGAGGAGTGAGAAAGCAGCCCTGAGACCACAGGACGCAGGAAAGCCCATGCATTTCCCCTCATGGCCGAGACCTGGGCAGTGCAGTGGTACTGGAGAGCAGTTGCTGCCGTAATGAATCAGGTCATCTGTCCCTGTAACATTTACGAACGTTGCTGCTTAATTAACCTGCCAGATTGCAGAAGCAGTCTGCATGGCTATTAGTTGCTCTGATTCTGTCCTAAGGGGTGGTTTTTAAGGAAAAGGTGAGTTTTAAAAGGGAGAAACATAATGCATTTGTACTCTGCTGAATTTTCATACTGCTTGCTGCGGCATGGGGAGGTACGTTTGAGTTGATGAAGATAACCTTTGCATAAGTGACCTTGTACCCAGTGCATTCTGCTGTTGGGCTGATTTTTGGTATCCATCCCACAATTACATGATGTCAAATCAAGCTGATTGCCTGCTGCTGAGGAGGAGAAACTGATTTGTAGATGCTGAAATTGGCATTTACAGCATAGCTGCATGCAGCTTGGATATGATACTGTAGTTAATGACATTGCATCTGCGTATGTTGCTACATAAAATGGAAGGAGTCTAGGATCAACCTGTGTGCTATCCCAAGAGAGGACCTTGACAGCAAACCTCCATTAAATGTCATCGCGAGAGATCTGGAAAGTTGTTTGACTCTGAACACAAAGTTCCAATATTAATGCTAAACAGGAAGGGCTTGGAAGTGAGCATGGGAAATGCAAGTAACGATTTACTGAGCCCTGGTCCTTGTTTGTGCTTTGGGCACTGAGAATACAAATGGACCTACAAACCCTGGGAAAGGTTGGCATTCAATTTATCTTAAGTATCCCCACTTCAAGTAGTATGGCTTTTAAAGGGAGATGATTTGGCGAGTTAAAGGCGGTGATTAATTATTTAAGGACTGAGAGCATGCTCAGTGGGGGGCCTCAAGGGAGAAATAAGAGAGAGGGATAATGTCAAAGCTGAAAAGCTGAGCCTTTCCCAGGTAACTTGCAGGACCACGCCCAAGGAAACGGAGTTTGACCTTCAAGACAAATAGATTAGCATGTTCTCCGAGTTTCTTGTACCCATTTTTCCTGAGGATGAGGAAAGTACAGGAATCCTCTTCAGCTTATCACTGCCTGTTTTGAAGAGAAGTACTTTGTCCTTTATTTTCGGGGGGGGGGGGGGTGGATGTCACTTCTGTAGTGCCCACGACTGACTAATGGAGTTGCTACAAAGCCAAGGGAACCATTCCTCTTTGTTACCATTCAAAGAGTCACTTGCCTTTTAGAGAATATCAACCTTTTTTTTTTCCCAGTCTTCATAGACTTTTTTAATTTTTCCTTCATTCCTCACCTGCCTTTTCAGCTGTGGAGCGATAGGATGCCCTTGCACGAGCAGCATGGCTGCGCAGTGATGTCCCAGCTCCACTCTTTGGCCCATGCCGTGTGGCCAGAGAGCAGAGCGCAGCCCGGGAGCGCGGCAGACCTGAGCCAGCGGTCCAAGCGAGGCCGTTCCCACGCCCCTGAGTTAAAAGGCAGCACGATGCGATGCGCTTGGGCAGATGGCCAGGAAACCCAGAGTGATCCCCCATGTCTAAGATAACGGAGATATGCGTGGTACTTCCTGCCCTGCGGGCGGGGGTCACCCACTCTGTCCCCTCCCATACAAATCTTACAGGCTTCTTGGAAATTCCCTTCTTAGTCCTTTCTCCTCTTGTTTTTTATTTGTTTAGCATACTGGCTCATGTTAGTGATATTGTTGAGTCTGTTATCTTCAGTATTTCTATGCAGTCACCAAAGCAAACAGCTCCATTGCATAAAAGTTGAGTTTAGCAGATGTCAAACTTCTTCCTTTAAAATAAACCATGCTGTCCACCCTGAAGTGCTGCAGCAAGAGCACTGTGACTGTTCATCTTTTTGTGGGCCATGTTGCTGCTAGCAGGTAATTAAATTAATCTTCAGGCAAAAGTACACTTGTAGAAACCATCTTCAGAAAAAAACTCCTTTTGTATTTCTTCTGTCGTCCTTCTGTTCCCATTTGTGACCACCTTACAAAGGCTGAAAGAAGACTGAAAAATGCAGGCTATTGTTTTTTAATGTTCCTTCTGAAACATACTGAGAATTGTTAGAGGTTAGCTGGTATGTCTGCTAAGCTGCTTCAGCTGTTCCTTCATCTCCGAAGCTTCGCAGGAATGTTTTCATGTAGCCAAAGGGCACCAGATCTATACCAGGTCCCTCGAGGCGGTGTGGGTTGGGAGGCCTGGGCATGGAGAGCAGGTGGTGTGCAGGAGCAGTTCCCAAGGAGCGCGTCCCCGCTGGCTCGCTCCCCCCCGCAGCGGGGAGCCGGGATTACTCAGCAGTGCCGGTGCCAGGACAGACCTGGTGCCAGCCCCGGCACGGAGCTCACGTATGGGTCTTCTGCTGGAGCAGCTCCCAGCTCTGCCTGACTAAAGTCTCGCAGGCTGCTCTGATCACCCTTCTGGCAGGCAAAAGCTAAACGCTGGCTTTTGGTCGTTTGGTAGGCTTTAGTTCAGAAAGGAAATTATTATGTCTCTACTGAAACCTTTTTTTTTTTTTCTTTTTTTTTTGATGTGGAGACTTATTAATTAAGAAATCCTTTTCCATTTAACCATAGTTCTTCAGATCACCTTTCATCTCTAACTAGTTCTTGAGTCCTAACATGAAATCAGGGATGACTCTTCATATCTGATCTTCTTTTGTTTTAAACTTTTATGGTCAAAACTGGTCTTGGGCACAGGGTGGAATATTCCCGCGGATCCTACTTGAGCTAGCTTAGAACTGGAGTTAAAGCCAGCACCGTATGGGGCTTGTTTTGAATGTCATCGTAAGCAGTGGGGACTCTTCGTGAGCTGGGTTCAGCGCTGCTCGACACTTAACCACGTATTGCTGCAATTTTTGTGATGTCATTATGTTGGTGCTTAACACGGGTATGTGTAAGTTGCCGCCTGTCATAAAGTACTAACACATGTAATTCTGTTCTGCTCTTTCAGGAAGCTGAAGCACTGGCAAAGCAGCAAGCATGAATTTCAACTGCCTTAAATGTTCTGTAAAGGGAATTTCCACAGCTTTTTATAAAATAGTACAATTGTCTCTGCTTCAAGAAATGTAGATGTGATTTCTGACATTTGATTGGTGCTTGCAGCATTCACCGTACATAATACAAATTTGAACACAAGATGAAAATGTGAACGTAGGAGCATGGCGTGTTATTATTGCAAAGGTGGAAGCATAGGAAACTGAAGCAATTAGACATGAATGATTTTCACATAGTTTAAACTGTCTTGGCAATTTGCCCATTTTGTGTAAACTTCAAGAAACTATTTTAGTACTAACAATACAGATGGGGTTATACCTAGAGATCCAACTATTTAAAATACAGACAACAAACATCAGCATCTAAAACCTTGTCCATACTAACTGTAGTGCCGGAGTTGCCTCAAAAACGTTACTGAATGACACGGTAATTTTTTCAGTGTCTTTTCTGGTTTCAGATGAAATTGTAGGTGGTATCGTGTAGTATAGCCATTGTAGTCACTTTTGAAAGTTGTGTTTGTTCTTTTGTAGAATGGATATTTAAGATTTGTATTGTAACGCACTGTACAGATGATAAAAAAAAATAATGCCATGTTATTTCTCATTGAAGTGATCCGCGTGGGCTCTTTTAACAAAGAAAAAGGGATTTGGGCAATGGACAGCCTTTCCGTCGGCAGGTTCGTCACACAGCTGCCGAGGCGTGACTCGGTTACACGTCTGTGTGCAAGATGCAGTGCACCTTGGTGAAGTAGGCGCTAATTCCCAGGCAATGTTGCAAATAAGCCAAAACGGCCAGAAATGGCATTTCCTTACCTGTGTAAGGGTGAAAGCCTTTAATGTATTTCTCTACAAAAATACCAGTTCACACTGCTTAGAGTATTAGGCATCTTATTGCATGTGCCAGTAGTCATTAGATTCATATAGTATTTTTTCAAATGAGGAAATAAATGTTTGAATAGCAAGAACTATTGTAATAAGAAAGACTTTTTTTCTTTTTTAAGGTTTAAAAACTTTTTCTCCATTATTATTGCCATATCATGAAGCTATTACAGGAATTGTGAATCTATTAAAGTGTCTTGTATCGGTGAATTTCCAATGTGCAATATTAACCCGTCTGTTCTCCCAGTGCTCATGAGATAGACTGCATTTCTTGGCCATATTCTGCAAAAATATAAATAATTACTAGTGCCCTGAAGGATAAGAAACAGGTTTAAGAAGTGTGTGGGTAATTTAAAATGCATTTTGCACCACATAATGTACTTACTCCCCAAAAGCATCAAAAGACAGTAAGAAAGATAATTAGTCCTTGCTGTAGAGGATCATTCTAATAGCTCTGCATACGCACGTTTTGATTTTCTTTGCTTTATGAAGACAGAGAAACAGGTGGTACAAATCAGCGAAAGGCTGCAGCTTGTCATCGCCGCGCGGTTATTTTACACTGACGCTGTAAAATGTGTGCAGTGCTTTTAAAATACTTTCTGGAATGGCTTACAGTTCATAGTTTTGAAGCCTGAAATTAGGAACAAGATAAAAGTAAGAACTTATATTTACAAAGATGTTCTAAAGTACAGGAATTTAAATACTTCCCTCACCAGGTTTCTTTGGGGCTTTTGTTCCGTTCGCTACAACCGATGATTTTGTTAACATCTGTTAAAAGAGCAATGCAGCTACTTGCTGTGGTTGCAGAGGAGCTCTGCTTCGAGGGAGCTCACGATGAAACCTCCGCAGATGCCTGAGTGCGCAGGGTCTAGCACAGAGCCAAGGTGGTTAAAATGGTATTTCATTCGTGGTTTATCTTTTCTGATTTGGGAGCCTGGGAGTTAGTTTGAAGCTCATCCTTACAAAAGCAAGCACAGTATCAGAAGGCGTAGGGATAGATCAGTGTTGCCTTACCCCCAAGATTAACAAACATATTTGTGCTTTTTCATTAACAAGCTTTATCAGTAATTCCTGAAATTTTGTGAAAGTTATTTTTAGGATTTTTTGGGGACGGAAGTTTGGTTACGTTTCAAATCCAGTCTCCAATTTTTGTTGTTCGCTATGATTTCTTCTTTCTGAACTGAGGCGATTTTTCTTTCTTGATATTGGCATAATCTTTGTGTCTAAATGGGCGGTCAAGTTTTTGAGAAAGTACATAAGAATACTAAGTGAAGCCTTGTGAAGAAAGTGGAATTTGACACGCAAGTCGCTATACTCATGCCAATTTGCTGCGTTTCCTGTGTAAGGAAGGTATGGTGTAAGTTTTGTGAATTACAGCCATTATTTTGGAGAAGCTGTAATTGAAAGTCGCTGCCAAATTCTGTCAGTTCAGCGACCCAAAACATTCTGAAACGAGGTCAATCTCTGTTTCTGACGGGGAAGAAAATTGCCAAGTTAAAGAAACAAAGTCACTTCCCTCGGCTGGTCCCCCACCCTTGCCATATGGTAGTGTTCAAACCGTATCAGCATTCCTAAGAAAGCTCTCTCGAGACAGACTGAATTATTTCTTTGTCCGGGGAACAAGGCACCAACACAAACTGAAAAATACTGAAAATATCTCTTTGTTGTGGGACTGCGTGTAAAAACTTGCATTCATTTTGATGCAGGTATCTTGCATGACCTTAGGAGTGCTAGGAATCTGTTGCCTATATGCTGTTTTTCTGTTTCCCATACCCGTGTTAGGTTAATGATGGGCGCAATAACTGAATTTGCTCATTTCTTAATTTTTTTTTCCTATGTAGAAGGCACTGAGGATTTAACCTGTATATTAACCATTCCTGTATCATTCCAATAAAATTGATTTAGAATGCTTTCTCACATGATTGACTTGTTTGCATGTTTTGTTCACGGTTTGAAGTGGTCCCGTAAGTTGAAAGAAGTGGAGTTTTCAAGTGCAGATACTGCTTTAATTTAAAAGTACAGGATCCCTACAACGCAGTGAACGTAACGCACCCGCTGCTGCTGCTGCATGTGAAGTCCGGTGGGTTGGATCTCTCACCTGTTGCAAGTAATGGGTTTTAATTACTTGGGATACACCTACACAAAATTGACTTTGGAGGCACGGGGGGGTTTAGGAGAGCACTGAATACACGTCCTAATTAACCCGCTTTCCCACTCTTTCCCCAAGGCGGTTACAAATTGAAAGCGGCCAGGGCAAATCAGCTTCGCCCCGTGCCTGTAGTGCTTGCCAAACAGACTCAGTTGCTTTTTTTGCAATGTGTAATTAATTAGCTTTCCACTGCTCGCAGCAGGGGAACTACGTTATTTAATATTTGTGTTGCCAGAGGGCGGTGTAGGATAAATTTTTAAACCAAAACTATTCAGTTTTACCTTGTTTGCCTGGTAGTTCCAGCAGGTACGTTTTTATAAGCTTTACATGTTGAGGTTTTGCAGAAAATCTGTAGAGCTGCAGAAGATGCATTCTCAGCCCCTAAACTGCGCTAGGACCTGCCCAAATCCCAGACCAATTCACGTCCTCTAAAGGAAACCAGTGACTTAATTCTTTTTAAAGAGAGGTTTGTGAGAATGCTGCTTGTTTGCCATTTATAGGATCTAATTTTTCTGTCTGAACAACTAAAGCTCAAGTGAGAGCCATCAGTTGCACGGACGTCCTTTAATGGTGTTTATGGCTTGCCTCTCACACTTACTTGCCCTTCTCTAGTGTCTTAAAAAATGGTCCATAATGTAAGAGAAAAGGGCTTCTGATGCCATTTCTAATTACAGTGAATCCCATTGATTTTTTTCCTGTATATACACTTCCATAACCCAGAAAAATCTCTGGTTTTCTTGTTTGTTTATAAAAAGTCTTAAAATACCAAGTTTACATTCATTAATGTAAAGCTCAATAGAAATAGTCATCAAAAATGTTTAAAAACCAGCTGCATGTGTGCATACAATGTTTACTTGCTGTTTCAGGTTACAGTGGTGTGCACTGTAATAATAAACTTTTCTACCAGTTAATGTGGGATTTTATTCATTTCTCATTTAATATTCTTAATCCATACATCATGGAAAATTCCGTAAAGTCCGATTATATCTTTCAGCTCGTGTTTCACGCATTTCAAACACCAGAAATGTCCTGCAATACAAATTCAAGGTGTGCATAGTGGAGACAGGTGCCTGCTGGTCTCTTTTTGAAGAGACTCCATGCAGAGAGGCAGTTCTGGTGAACTTCACAAAGACCAAGCCCAGAATGCGTTAACGTGGGGCACAGCTGCAGTCAGCAGAAGTAGGTGAGTAAATGAGTGGCTCCTGAGCAGCTCAATTACTGGTAAGAGACTGACTGTATATATACAGTGTGCGTATATATATATACACACTGTATATAAAGATCTGTTCTGTCTTGGTTTTCTCTGGTTTTTTTTTATTTAACGTGAGAAAAAGGTATTAGCTAGTGCTGTGCACCCAGGCCCACAATTTGAGAAATGCAAGAAATAAGACTTACCAAGAACAATGTAATTCTTTTTTTCAAATTACTAATTTAAATCCACTAAGGTAGTAGATTCAGACTGATCAGTAACCTGCATTAGGAACTTTATCGGACCTCATATCTCCTGTGTTTTCCCTATTATGGTAAGAGAATTTTAACAGCCAATTTAAAAAGAAACCGAGACATCTCATTACCTGGGAACAAACCATTAAGGTTTCCTGGCTTAGCGTTTTCCTGACGTCGTGTTTTCCTCTTTTGCCAGTCTTGCTTTTTTAGGGTTTTTTGGTGATGTAGATGCAAGAGTGGGGAAGCGTCTATGGTACTGCCTAGCGAGAGGCATTTTGTGATCACATTTCAAGCTGTTTCAAGGCGTAAGGGGAAAATGAAGGCATTTACTTATCACTCGTTATCCATGTAGCCCATTCCGATCTGAGTACTGGCACTGCATTTCTTCCACGTTCCCTTTTTCCCCTTTCTCACAGAGATCATGACAGCATCTACATTTGTCCTGGAGATGGATTACGCTTGGCATAGGAAAAAGCTGATGCATGAAGCCCGCCTGAATAGATCAGGTAGCACTACCTCCACAAAATAATCCCACTCTACAAAGAAATAATTACCAAGTAATTATCTTTTAATGAATTTCCCGCAGAACCATTCTGTGATTTGTCCAAATCATGTGACCTCGGTAGACTATTTTAGACTGAAAAGTTTATTATTAAAAATTTTAAACTGTATCGGTAAACTTTTGGAGAAACTTCGGGAAGTGCAAAAGGATTCTAGAAGTCAGCTTAAGGCGATGAAGTAGAAATCGCTGTCTTACTACAGGAGGCGAGCGCCGTACCCTGAGTGTTCTGAGCATGCAAAGTACATGTATTTAGTGTGTTGCATTCATGAAGTATCAAAATTGGTGCTTTGTACAGGAATTCCTTTTCTCACAGGTTCCTCTGCTAAAGAGATCTTCAGGAACTTGGGCAAATCTTAATTTTCTTGGTGTAACACCTTGGTGTAACTTCTCAAACTCCTTAAAAAAAAAGGAAACGAGCAACACCATTAATATACTGTCAACAGCTGTGTAATTTCCACCTGCCTTCCATTCCTTTTTGAGCCCTTTCCCAGCATGCGGGGCACGTTATTTTTTGTTTACGCAAACAACGCGATCAGATACACGGTTCATAGCCACGAACGCGGCGTTAAACCCAGATGAGCGCTGGCGAAGCCCCGGGGCCGAGCCCGCGGCCGGCATATTCCAGCACCGACCCGCCCAGCGGCTCTGGGCACGGTTCCGCCCCGCTTCCCTCAGCCGAGGCTCGGAGGAACGCCGGGCCGGGGCGGCGGCTCTGCCCTTCCTCCCGCCGCCACCGGCATCCCG